>DWLR01003304.1:0-13732 GCA_018246295.1 Papilio alexanor hazarajatica | reverse complement strand
AAGGCCGGCTTGGCCGTCTCAAGATGGTAGTGGACGGCTTCCAGGTTGGAATGGAGTCCCCTGATGTTACAGAAATCTACGGCAAGGGTGGCAGGGGCTGCCGAAAGACGCTTACTACGTTTACCTTGTTCTGTAACAGCGAGCGGAATTGTGACCACCCCAGAATACGCAGGGCAACCTGCGCGCCTACGCCCGTACACCGGGTGTCTGGGCGTAAACGCGCGGAGGGGGATTCTCCAAAATCGGTGGTCCTGGTATCCACCTGGGGTAAACTCTTTTTCAATCCCACTGACATGCTGCTATAAAGGGGGGGGGATCGCCCTCCGGCACCTCACTCATCAGGCGAAACGCGGAATTCACGCCTGTTTTCTGTGATGTAGTGGTATTTCACCGGTCGAGCGGGCCATTCGTGCAGCAGCAGACGTGACTGTGGACTCTTCCACTTTTAAAAGTTAGTTATTCCATAAACCGAACAACAAACGAATCCTGTTTTCTAATATATATACATATATGCCTTAAATGAAATTAACCATTATTAAAACGGCTAATTAACATGATTATTTGTCGAGAAATGACTGAATAAATATTCGAACATACAAAGAACGAAATTGCTCGGTGAAAAGCGTATCATTATTCTCCTTGTTGGCATACTATATTTAAATCAGCGAGCCTTATAAAACGACCAGTAATCACGAACGGAGAGAAATGAGTCGTTCAAAGAACAAATACCGAGTCAAAAGCTGTTTGCAATTTCAGAGAGAAGCTACTGTAATAATTTCAAACGTATTTCAAACAAGAACGACACGTATTGTGTGTAGATGAATTTTTAATTATGAAAAATGCGAAGGGTGAAAAATAATACGTATCTGTTAGGAATTTTCCCTAATTTTGAAAGGCCGTTTGAGTACCGTCAATAAACTGTACTAGAAAACGTTACCTTTAAAAGAAATTTATTTTATTTATAGAACATCACAGTTATCTTTGCTTTCTTAGTTTTTCGATCGTGTTACAAACACAAAGATCATCTGGTAATCTCGTTTTGCATGACATTTCTAATTGTAAATTATGCTATAAGCTCATAATAAATTGCTGACAGTTGATAATATGCCTAGTATTATTGTAAATTCAGAATCTAAATCTAACTACAACGTTCAAAACCGGTATAATATGGCTGTAATGGCTTCTCTATTTTGCGTGTCATGCTTCTGCAGGATCATGCTAATTTTCACTGTTCAAGGTTTATCGTGTTTACACTTAAACTTTCTATTCTTATGCTTTTAAAGTGAATAAAAATCAAAATTATTAATTCTAATTAAACGGGGGGTATAATGAATGCTTTCATTACTGATCGCAGTGCAATCAAGTTTATGTCTCGGAACTAATTAAGTCAGGAGGAGCCCGGCAAAGCAAAGCCCAAGAAAGCCGGGCCGCGTTCAATATCAAACAGACCGACACAATCACGCAAACCAGTAGTGATTCATTAAGAATTCTATTTCAATTTGAGCTTAGGCTTTTTCGTAAAACGTCTAGCTGTCAAACTCTATAATGAATCTCTCATTCTTAATTATAGCTTATAAAAATTTACCATTAATAAGTTTATCCGAAATTTCTAATTGTGAATATTTTATACTTTGAATATTCTTCTTATATTGACAGTATCGTCGAGGGTATCGTATCATATTTTATATGTTTTTTTTATAATATTCTAGGACATTATTCACATATAGTCTCTGCCAGCATTTGATCCCAAACTAAGCAGAGCTTGTACTATGGAAACCAGATAACTGATACACTATATATATTAAAACTTTTCTTTCGTAAATACATACATACTCGTGTATAGATAATTACACCCAGATACAAAACAGAAATGTTCATGCACACAAATATTTGTCCTGGGTGGGAATCGAACCCACGACCTGCGGCGTGAGAGACAAGTATCTTACCACTGCGCCAACCGGCCAGTCCTATGGAATAGTACACACTGTGCCGACCCTACGCAAGTGGGAAAAGAGCAGGAAGAAAATATGAGATGCAAATATGTTTGTCATAAATATACGCATTTCATTTTCTTGAAGGCATCCCTGATTGCATTTTTCCTTGGCCGCATGTTTTTTCTTTAACACGATAATCGTTACATGGACATATTTTATTATATGAGGGATAATCATACAATGTTAGAAGGGACAAATAAAGGCTTTATACACAAATAAAGCGATAGAATTTGATGTGGATATATGTGTTGTAGATATATGCAACAGAAGAAACGACAGTGAACATAGTGCATATTTAATATACGTAATTAACATTCAAGAGGGTTCGTTTTTAGAAAGGCGATGTGACGACCATGGTATAAACTATTAATTTAGCATTCCATAGATCTTAAATAGGATAACTTTTGTTGTGTAAGTGCAAATCATTAAACACATATTAAGCCAGTCTTTGAAATTGGAAAATTTTATGTAATATTTAAGCGACTTCAAAAACATAGGTGGTTCTCAATTCAGTATTTTTTTGGTTGTTACTCGCATCTTCGACACTTGTGTATTGATTAAATTCGCTATCGAGTCCCACTTAATTTTGAATGGCATTAACCTTAGATTCTGATAGTAGGCCTCAGAACTATGGTATTTATGAACCGATTAGATTTTTGGTTGGAAAGGGAACATTTGTAAGTAGGTCCCATTTAATTTTAATTGAGTTCCAAAGATACACCAAAAAGTGTTATATTCGTACGTTAGACAAGCTTTTCTTTAGTTTAATGCATTTATAATGAGACGAACTGTGATATAAATGACTGAATGATTTATAAATAAAACTATATGAATTTGAAGTTGGTTCTATTTTTGTTAAAAAATTTAAAAGGTTTTTATTAAGCAAATTCTAGCACTGTTCAAAATTTCTTTCATTACCTTATACATGCATAAGACAAAAGATTAACATTTTAAAAACTCGACGGCTTAAAATATTTCGGTTCTACGAAATAAACACGTGTTTGTGCTATTCTAATGTGAAAGTACTTTTGTGCGTAGCTTTTAACCGACTTCTGTGTAACGAAAAGGTTTTTACGTTAATGTTGCCAGCGTTAAAGGGACATGCTATTCAACTTCCACTGTAAACGCAAAAACGGAAGCACACGTAATAATCAAGGATATTTTAAATAAACACAGAAAAGTTTCAAGTTTAATTAACAAAATATAAATGTCTGTTGCTTTATTTTGACATTTATTTTAAGAGAAATTAGTTTTAAAATTTTCTTATTTTTTCTCTCTCTTTCCTCTAACACATACACACACACACACACACAGACATATATATATATATATAGTTCATACGATTGTGTCAAGCGAATTTAAGAAATAAACCAAATTCCTATCTTGAGGTAAGTTAAAAAAAAAGAAAATTAACAAACACCATAAGATCTCTTTTAAAACCATAGACCGTTATTTCGATGATTCGATTTCACTCGGAGTCATTGCAACAAATGTGTTTATTAATTTCTTAAACGAAAAAAAAAAGTTTAGTTCTTTAGGTCTATTGCTAAATGTATTTTTTCTTTTTTAACCAACTTCAAACAAGGAGGTGGTTTTCAATTCCCTTGTATTTTTGTGTTATTTCCTTATTTTTTTTTATTTGTGTTACCTCATATTTCCGACATTAATTTTCAGAGTTAGAATGAGCATTGAGAACCTCTTCTTTTTTTAAGTCGATTAATAAAGAGAAAACATTTTATTGTGTGTATGTGTGGATTAGCTCTAAAGCTATCGAACCGATTTAAATAATTCTATTATATTATTTACAGAATGTTTTTATATCTTGTTTGACTGACCGGTTGGCGCAGTGGCCAGACATTTGCCTGTCGTCCCACAGGTCGTGGATTCGATTCCCACCCGAGACAAACATTTGTGTGCATGAACTGTTGATCTCGTGTCTAGATGTAAAGACCATCGCAGGACGGGCAGCAGCTTAGTACGGTGGAACATACTGCGATCCCCAACCCGCCTGCCAAACGTGGCGATTATGGCACATTTCCCACCAATGATACAATCAATGGGGAAGGCCTACGTCCAGCAGTAGACGATCATAGGCTGAGGTGGTGGTGGTTATTCTATCAGTATTTTTTTATTTGTCTATCTTCCCAAAGCGAAGCTAGGGCAGGATGATAGCATGTTATAGAATATGTTTACTGTTAAAATAAAAACGTATTCCTACTCTTGGTTTATTAACAGAAAGCATGAACAGCCTAGACGAGGATTAAAAGTCTTTTTTCAAAGAGTATTTCATGTCGTAAATCAAAAATACAATAGGTGCCAAGAAAACTACGTAACTGATAATGCCTTTTAGTGTAGCTACACATTATATCAGGATCGTTCCGGTCACGTCCCAACGGAGCTATTTTAATCAATCTTCGTTCCCATTCATTTTCTCAGTCAGGAGATTCATATTTCTCCGAGAAAAGTAAAAACGATATTTTTTTTTCAAATTGAATTTTATATTATAAAAATGATATGTGGAAATATTACCAGCTTAATAGAAAGCTGTCCAAAATAAAAATATTACTGGGAAAGTTTAAACTGTTCGGGTATATGTTTTGGGAATTGCTGCGTTTTAAGATTACATTTTAAGGTGACGTATAAAAGATGAAAATTTAAAGCCGTCTACGTTAAATTTTTACTCAGCTTTGACACTACATTTCAGTTTTCATTTTAAAAGAATTTTTTTTAATATAATTTATTCATATGTGTTCGATATCTATCTACAAATTATTATGTGTAATTATGTTATCTATAAATTTTAACAATTATTTTATATTACCTTAAAGAATTTTTTTTATATATACAAAATGTGTCAAGCAGATATGGGAACGAATAACATACAAACCAATTTTTGACCCAAGGATGATCTATTAGTGGTAATTTTAAAGTTGTCGGTACTATTTATCATTTAAAATCACTGTTACTTTATCGTGAAAAAACGTTATACAACATAGAATATTAAGCATCAAATATAAAGACAACAAAAGGTAGATAGATAAAGGTAGATTGAGGCATAAAATGTACTTTATGACATAAGGCATGTGCTGCTGGTTTTCAGCCTACCTTTTGTTGTCTCGCGCCTGTTCAAAAGGGCCTTTTAGTTTATATATATATAAAACTAGAAAACCTATAAATTAACCAAAAATTCAAAAAAAAAAATCGCACTAGAAAAAGAAACTTTTTAAATTGTGAAATTAATCGTAGTTTTCGAAAATTATAAATAATATAATTATAGTTTCCTAAAATTACAAGACAAGTCAACTGTCTATATTCTAGAAAGGCTATCAAATCGTATATTACAAGGGTTATAAATGAACGTAGACGAGAAAATAGATAAATATTTAATTGAATCCTTCATATGTATCAATATTTACTATTGAACGGAATAAAACATTTCAGTAATTCATTATAGAATTATAATCCCTTGACTGAGAAAATAAATTATTTTCAAGATTGATTAATACGGCTCCTTAGAGATGCCACGACCACAGCGTAGGGACCGATGTAAAATGGTTTGTCTGTAATAGAATTTATTTCCGTCCTCGTTATTATAAGAAGGTTATTGTTTTTGTTTTCTGTGTGCTATTAGTCTTTTATAACTTGATATTTTTTTGTTTGCAGAAAATATAGATGAAATATAATACGTTACGATTTTTCTCAAAAATGTGAATAGAAAACTAGGATTTCATTTTAAGTTAATTACATTTCAATAAAGTATACTTTTGGATTTATCTATGCAATTAAGTTACTTTGTGCCATTAAACAATGGCTGTTTGTCATGTACTCCACGGTTAACTTTTTACCAAATAATAAAAAAGTAAATCTATCAGTAAATATATCTGTAAAAGGAAAAGTTTTTTGATTGTTTGTTTGTTCAATATATCTGAAAAGCTACTAAAAAAATTAAATCAACTTAGATTAAATTTATATATATATCAAATTATTAAAAAAAACTAATAAAAACATTTAAATATAAACAAAGACCAATAATCTTCAAATCATCTTCTGAAAATCATATAAATTAGACACATGCAGACTTATAAATTTAATTACAAACTATGTAAGACGAATATGGTTAGAAATAATATTAAACGTTTTCGAGCATTGCTTAGTTAGGAAAGAATACAACGCAAACTTCAGTAAAAATTTTAAGAATCGTCTGAAACAAAATGTACACAATCCTTGGGTACATACGGAAAATACAAAACCATGGCTTCTTTTTTGTACATTATTTTCTTTGCTTAACATCCTTCCTTTTTCACTGTCGCCGCGTTATTTTATTTAAAATTCAATTCATGTTATCAGGAAAGTATCAGATACGTGTATACATTGTAGATGCTTCAGGATTGCTTTTGTCATTTTTTCCGCGTTTAATCTATTGGTTGTGGCCTGTGGCTTCAAACGCATTTTTTTACTTGACTTTTAGGTAAATATGTCAAAACATTATTTTAAAATCATGTACAATTATGTTTAATCATAATAATGTCTCCATGACATTATGTATTATTCGATCACTCGGTAAGGCTTTTTAGTTTTTTTACCCAAAATACCCAATGTAGCCTTGATATCCTTTTCTCTATGATGATGATAATAAGTTGAGGCGTTAAAATGTAACAATTAAAGTTACATTCAAATTTGTAATATTATGATTACAATTTGCTGTTCATAACTGCTTGAATAGAACAGTTTATTTTACAACTTAAAATGATAGCTTATATGGAAACATGCTCACAATTTGTAAATATGTCAATTTTTTTCGAGATTAAATGACCATCTAAAATGAATTTAATGCGACACTATTACAAATAAGTCAGAATTAATGAAATAAAACATCAAGTTAACTGAGTTTCGATGCTTTAAAGTTGTTTATGTAACGTCCCACCGCAGTGGATAATTATTGCCTACTTTAGAGGGTAAGGTGCAATTATAAATAAATCAGTCCGTTGCCCACACCTGTGTTTGATTGATATATTACTGGCCACGAGTACGGGATTTGTGTTTTTTTTTTGCTTGGACTTCTTTTTGTCTTAAGAGTACAAGATGCCGATTGAGTAAATAGAAATATTTAATTTAAATTTCTATCAGTGGCACGCGTATATTCGCCACGTTAATGAGTACATTTTGCTCAATGAAATACGCGATAAGTTGAAAGTACTTTTATTTATTTTAACTCGAAAACAATGTTGATAATTTTTATAAGTTAGAAGATCAATATGCTGGTATAGTAAATATCATGTTTACATTTACATTATTACTCGAATTATTTTTTATAGGCCACTTCAGTGCTTTTTATATTGTCTTAAGAAATTTCAATGTAACCTTTTATCATTTTTGGTGCTAGTTGTAATTGATTTAAGACTAGTAACTAATTCATTTTGGCATATAGTCATCATCCAAAGGAACATATAATACTACAATTAGACAAAATACTTTTTACAAGGATCGATGTTTAGATGTCCCTATCAGGTCTAACCTCATAACCATCGATCGTCGGTCTATCTTGCGTTATGCGTCCGCTGTGTCGTCGTACATATTTGTCATTCCAGACCGCTCAATGTAAATATAATAAAAAAAAACACACACACATACATAGATTACAGTTTTGGAACTTTAATAGCTTCTGCCAAAGCCGTGGCAAAAGAAAATCCTGGTTAATTATTATTATCTTTATTAAATGTATCCTATGGAGTAATAGTTTTCACGAGCTTGTATGTACATGTGTGATAGTTGTATCGCGACCTACTGTATCGTAAACGGCTTGACCGATTTTGAAGAGCGAGATGGCATTACATTCGTACGCTTCCCCGGAATGTCATAACTAATATGATAATGAGAGAATTAAAATGGAGAAGCATATATAACTCGTACGCAAAGGCGCTGACCATCCCATTTTAGAGAAACGAGGTTAAAATTTAATAAAATTACATATAAAGTGATGGACGATCATAATCATACAACCAGTAGCATTTTTTTAAATTAGCTGTTACTTATGTAATTGCATGTTCATTGGTATTATTTAGCTAAAGTTTGAATCTCAGCCCCAAAACCAGAGACAAACCTACATAACAACATAATATGAACTCTTTTTTTTATAAAATAAGGTTGCAAATGAGAAAGCGGTCGTCTTAGTGACCGCTACCCATAGACATCTGAAACAAGCATTTGCGAATTGCAGATGCGTTACCTACCTTTAATAGACAGAGGAGGCAATAGGCTGAAAAATTGACATTTCCTCCCCTTCCCCGACAAATCCTCTTTTAATTCCCACACTTCACTTATTAGAAAAACATGGAAAGGGAAGAAGTCTGAAGTTATTTCTAATAGTGTACTATTAATGTTGGTATTAATAATAATTCCTTCAACAATTTATAAGCTGTTAGTTGAACATCTATTAAACTTTTAATACTTACTTTTCTCAGTAAAAAGACGGCTTTAAGGTCGGTAAATTTATCAACGTCGAAGGAAAATTGCCAATGTACTAAATGACTGTTAGTAAACTTTCTAAGCCATTAAAGGTGCTTCCTGTTTCTAAGGCGAACACTTATAAAGTTATTACCCTTATTTCTTTTAAAGCGAATAAAGATGTAACTAAGTTTATCTGGAAATAAGTTACTTAAATATTTCTCAAAGTGGGCGTCAGTCCAAGTCATTTTTTAGTTCCATTCGTTTCTCTTAAAACCATTTCCAGTGTCCGCCCTATTTCATTGTTAAAAATGATTCAGCCAGCTTTTCAGTTGAGATCAAGTGAAAGACAAATATGCAGACAAAGATCTTTATCTTCAGATGCTGAGATTCGACGAAAAATGTTTTTTTTTTTAATGACAATGTTTAAAAGTAATATTAAATATTTCAGCAGGCTTAAAACAATAAAAATATGTGTTTGCAAAAGATATATGTTTTGTTTATTTATGAAGATGTTTTACCTAATTATGTTGGAAGGCATTGGGGAAGCCCTGTGTCCAGTATTGGATTGATATATACTGGTGATGATGATTATAATGATGTTGCGGAGTGAAGTTATAAAAATATTTCTTTTATAATTTTCTTTCATAGTATGTATATTAAAAACTCTTTAAGCAGACATTGCACTTTACTGGAGTTTTCAAAGACCGTTCATTCTTTTCTCTTGCGTTGGAAGTGCTTCGTTATGTCCGAGACGTAATTGTATTGCGATTTTGTTTGTTATTTTTGTTACGTCAATAAGAAATTACTTTAGAAATTAAATTGATATTATAAATAGATAAGTTATCATGGCCGCAAATGAAAAGGGTAGGCAATAATAACAAATTTCTCATAATAGATACAATTAATTTCGACATTCTGATGTCGCCAATCTGACTGATAAATATTCGTCTATTACGAACTACACAAATAATGCCACTCACTTTCGCAACATATGTAGATTTGTCGAGTCAAAGTTTATCCTTGTCCTTTTTACTTTCTTTGTTTGAGGTCCAACCAAATTGAAATACGTTATCTCTGCCTACACGTCTAGGTGACAGGTGTGAATGCTTCTTAACTTTTTAATTTACACACAACGTGTCTGTAGTTTACGTTGCTACCAGCAACGGGAAGTGAGAACTTTTAGACTAGTGAGTGTCGAAATGGCTTCCTTTCATGCGAACTTTCTTAAGTCTCACTTTATTTTTCTCCTCAAAGCTCTAATTTGTATTTGAGCAAAATTCTAATGACTATGTTACATAATTCTTATATTTGAAGTTACAGGTTTGACAGGTCAAAGACGGTAATAAAATTAATGTCATTAATATGTATTTTAGGCAGAGTTGTAGTATTCGTTTACTATTTACATTACAATTTATAGCACAATACTAGAGATAAAATAATAAGTTAATGGATGCGTACGTACCGTATATAGGTTGAATAAAATAAAGGAGTTTACGAAGGATCCGAGCGCAGTGTATACGCACAATAAATTCGGCGTCGTTTCACAGTTCGATATACAACTTTAAGACCACATTTCCCGCATAAAATGTTTTCAGCATTCGTATTCTTTTATTTACATACAAAATGTAAGAAAATTATGTACATTTAGTAATTATATTATATGTTATAAAGAGAAAGATTTGATTGTTTTTTAAGTGACACAAAATTTAGTGAGCCGATTTTTTGACTAATAGTCAGAAACAATTTACATCGCTATAAAATAAAAGTATTAACACTCGAATACCATTACATATGTGTCTCTGTCTGTGCTAGCTTGTGTTACAGACACTGGCGCCTTCCTTTTATAATGCAAATGATTACAATAATTCTAGTAGTATCACTATCTTTTTATACATTTTTTTTATACAGCGATATTGCCTATATGGTAGACTATGCCATTCTATTGTCTTTCTATCTACGCAGGGCCGAGCGAAGCCGGGACAGATTGCTAGCTTTTATAACTTAGTTATAAAAAATATACAATTCGGTGTCAATGACACGTGTCTAGACGTTTGCGTCGCCACCAGAATGTATAAATTGTTATTTATAAATTCTTCGACTATATACCAGAGCAATGCATTCAATACTTCATTTTAAATTCGCCGAGCCCTTACGATTCAGAAACGTGAGACTTGTTTTTAATTTATTTATAAGCTTGAAATTAATGAAAATTTTATAAAATAAAAATAGGAAAAAATAGCTATATGATTTAATTTATAAACAGTTTTTTATAAATTGATATTAGGTTGATGTATAAATAAATCTGTAAAATGATTATTAATATGAAACCCACAATATAATAGTGTATCTTAGAAATGTAGCGGTCAAAATTTGTTAACGTTCCTTCGCAGGAATAATCATTTCAATGTTTTACAAAAACGAAACCGGCTTTAAATTTATATAATTTTATTTTCAATTTTTTCACTCATTTATAGCCGCAGTACGTCTCACTACAAATCCATTAAAACCAAATAGAATTTGTCTTCAATCTACCAATATGTAAATTTTTGGTATGATATCAGAATTCGAGGTTCAATAAATACTGTTCAGAGTTCAATGGCCTCCACTTGCGATACGCCCTTTCCAACATTTTTTTTAAATTGGTGAATAAATGACGAAGTTATACGAATGACGAAATGACGAAGTGATAACAAATATAAAAAAAGTCAAGGGAATTGAGAACATCCTTCCTTTGAAGTCGGTTAAAAAGCACAAGCAAGTTGCTTGTTACAGTTGCCCATGGGTGGCGGCGGTCATTTAGCATCAGATGACCTGCTTTTTCGTTCGCCACTTCTATAAAAGAGTTGCGACTCGTTGTTATTACTGGTTAACGGCATTAATGAATAAGTGAACATTATTTTTAAAGGCCACTAAATCTGGTTTAAACCACTTTGTTCACATGAATGTTGGTGCTGGTATAGAATATCACTCAAGTGAAGAAAGTGGAATAAACCCTAAGCTTTGGCCAAAGCTTATAGCCTCCTCTTTTGTTATTTGCTTCCTTATCAGCAGATGATGACATATTGGTGCCGTAATTTCAGTGAGATAGCGCTATATGACCTCATTTTAATACTAAATACCTTTCGAAAAATAGTCCTAGTCAATATAGTCCTAGGCAAATGACAAACGCGGTAATGTTACACGGTGAATGTTAATATAATAATAATGAAAAAATTGCCTCCATGATCTATCATACATCGAACACTATATGTTTTAGAGAGGCTTATTTCGAAGAAGTAGCTTCATAAGCTGGGGAAACAAGTGTTCATAAAGTCATTTGATAGTTACGAATGAACAAAATATACTCTGTCACCTTCGGTTGCTAAGAAAACCTTATCTTTTCCTAATATATAAATCTGTAGAGTAATTGTCTGTCTGTAACTTCTGTTTCTTTTTTAGTAAAATTTTGTTAAATGTATTCATTTCATGTCGCAACGACATGTATTCTACCATTTTTAAAATTTCTGAGCATCACGATTTAATTTCAAAACGGCTTGATATAACGGCTTGAACACGTGATTATGTAAATGGTAGGCCGTATAAAATATTGAAAAGCCTAATGATAATCAAAGTAGATGTTTTAAAAACATTACTTTGTATTTTATTGATACGACACCTACTTACAATTTTAGTAGTACAAATTTTGAAGGGGGTCGAATATCTTTATCTTATTTTATACAAAATCATGGCCAATTCTTCTAGCACTTTTCCGTAAAAAACTTGTTATTGCGTTTGATATTCCTTTGGTTTCTGGGAATATCTCACAGGATGGTCATCACATGTTTGATTGTTCGTTAATAAAATTCTCGGTTAAAAAATTAAAATGCTTTGTACGCTTTCGTTCTTATTCAGTTATATGGTAATGTAATGAATAAAATCAACAAATTAAAAGGATGATTTCCGACTGTTTGTATAACAGAAAAATAATTACAACAAATATGACCATAAATACGGTTGTAAACAATAAGTTTTCTTGCGAAACATGCACAATCCAAGAAATTTAAGTCTATTGTTTTAGGTTGGTTTAGTATCCAACCCTTACATTTATTACCAAGAAATAAATAGTGAGTCAACGAAATGCTGAACTTTTATAAAGAAAGTTTTATTATAAACAGCATTTTTTTTAATATTTGCTCGTACTCATGCCGGCCACGTGGACAAGTACACGGAGTCAGTGTCGCAGGTTTAACGGCGGCTAAAATAATTTAATCGCTGCCTTATCTGTACTAATATTAAGAGGAGAAAATATTTGATTGTTTGTATGTTCTGCAAAAACTAAAAAAAATATACTTAAATGATTTTAAAAATGCTTTCACCAATATAGTTTTTCTACCAGCGAGTCTTCGCTATAATTTATTTGTCTATAAATCAATATAAATAAATCAACAGAAACCAAGCCGGGGCTGGTGGCTAGTTATTTTTTTATTATTTTAATTGAATTCGTTTGTTCGAATTTAAATTTATACACTTCTTAAAATGTAAAATTAATGAAAATTCTCTCGAGGTCACTATTAAAGTCGAGTGTTTTGGCGTTAAGAAATTTGCATTACACATACGACGCAACATTATTACGCTCAGAGGAAGCTACGTATTTGTCAAAGTAAATTTTGTTTAGAAGCCATTACGTACTTGTTATATGAGAAAAGTAACGCAGGGCTAATGGGCTCCTCAGGCGAATGGAGGGATTAGCTTGGAGAAAATTTCACTCCCGTGGAAGTCAGCTCACGACATTTTCGTGTGTCGTCATTATTTAATTACGTTCACGTGGTTTTATTTTAGCAGCATAATTTCGGGTAAATAAATAGACGAATAAATAAATAAAAATATAGCCTAGGTTATTCGCTGATAGAAAAACTTTCTACAGGTGCGAGTATAATTAAATTCAGTCTAGTAGTTTTTGAAATTATCTTGCAATCACATCTTCACAAGCAATCAAATCTTTTCTTTTTATAATATTGATGTATACATATGTACATAGCCGTAACAAATAACTCAACATTCTAAGTAAATATTGAGTTCTGTATCATAGCAAAGTCGGAATACGTGGCCAGCATTGGAGAGAGGCTAGTCCGCCTCCAGTGCGGTGAGACCTTTATGTCCGAAATCCAGTTTCTTCAGAGATCAGTGCGTAAGATGCTGCAATCTCTGGACGTCTATAAGTCGAGCGGGCCTGATGGAATTCCCCCCATCGTGCTTAAGACATGTGCTCCTGAGTTGGCACCGGTCTTAACGCGTCTTTTCCGGTTCTCCTA
>DWLR01003303.1:0-13734 GCA_018246295.1 Papilio alexanor hazarajatica | reverse complement strand
AAGAAATTTGAGCCTTTTTGGGATACGATGGTTATGAAAATCAATTTCTAAAGTAAACCAGCAGTATCTCTAGAAATTAATAATCGTAATGTTAAAAACCTAATGTTAAAAATGTTATGTCTTATGCCTATAAAAAGAAACGGAACACACAATTAAAAACACAATTTTATAAAAAAACAACAAGTTTTCAGTTCTTTTTTAAAGTCTATTGCCCTATGTTATCTATCGTGCAGGATCAAAATAATAAAATAAATTTATATTTATACTTTGGGTTATACCGCAACGTCATGGATATGCGTATGCTACGAATACTCTTACGTATTAGTGAAGATCTTGTACCTTCCATTGTTATGTATGTATGTACATGTTACCAAGAGTATGTTTAAAATATCTCATATCTTGTATATGTATCAATAAATAGTCCGATATATCTGAAATCCTCAATAGACAAGCTTCATTGACTACTTGAATCTCTAGAGAACCCGCTACCCACCGGTGGCGACTGTACTTTACTTTTCTCTTTACAATAAAAACAGTATGCTTTCAAAAAGTTTGAAGCTATATAGAGTTTATTGAAGGAAGATTATTTGTCAGCGGACGGGCCTTAAAATTTTATTATGATTTCTGAGCGTTCAAATAATCGTAACTCGATTATGGCGTGTAATAGCATCAGGCAACAGTATTTTTTCCCATTTATCTTAATAACTTGTTTTTATAACTCAATATCTGGAAAGATGTTACGGTAATAGATTTACACATTAATTATAACTTTTACGAGAGACGCCTTCGCTTATCAAAAATTATTATTCGACACGTTTTACTCCGACATTTTCCTGCAGTTCGTTCGACCGAAAGCGATTGCGAATTTAAGTAGTCCAATAATATAGAGAGGTACAAATTTAAATGTAATAAGATGTCCCAATTATGACTTGAAAAAGGAACATATTTATTAATTGACTAGCTGAACCCGACATGCTTTGCAATTCCACGAAACTTAAAATTATATAAAAATTTAAACATTGTGTAAGCATAGTGCAAAAAGTTTTATCATAAATGAAAAACACTTTTTTTGTTGTTGTAGATATTTTGTGCCAGAAACGTCAGAATACTCTACAAAGTTTCCTTCGGGTTGATAGATAGAATAAACAAAGAAAATAAATTAAAAAAAGAACCTAAGTTTACTCGCTGAGAAAAGGGCTTTCTATTGATGAAATAGTTTTAAAATTATGTTCAGAAGTTTTTAAGGTTATCAAGAAAACAATCAAATATTTTTTTATGTAATATTAGTGTAAATTACTACTTAGAGATCTTAAGAACACGAGCGACCGAATAAATGACATAAATTCGTTACTATATATCTACAGTTGCCAGTACATCTTATTACTGCGAGCAGAGCAGAGGAAAAATTAGCAGCAACAGTAGCTGTACTGTATATAACTATTTGTACTTTTACATTTATAGCTATTTGAAATTCGTTCGATGAGATGCCCCCAGCGCCTTTATCTTCTACTTTTTATCTACTGGGTGTAGGTAGAAAAGGATCTTCTGATTGATGGCTCTATTACAAAAAAAAAGCTTGTTGCATATTATGCAAAGATAAAAAAACAAATAACTTATGCGTTATGAATAGAGAAAGTTAAAAAAAATCACGTTTTTTAGCAACAAAACCGACTTAAAATTTATAGAATAATTAAAGGATTTTTAAAGGATGTGAAATAGAAAAAGACTTAAATTATCGGTTGTCACTGTAATGACGATAACAACTTTTGACACATGCTATCTATTATCGAAATTAATTTAGGATTTTGGGTATTTGTTCGAAACTCAAGGTCCAATGACATTCAATATTAAATAGGATCAATCACCCCTTTGCAGCAAAAAAAAAAAAACAATTTTCAAATCTGTTCGGAAATGAAGAAGTTCTGCGATAAAAGCACAAAAATGCAAAAAAAAAAACAACCAAATTGAGAACCTCCTTTTTTGAAGTCGATTAATGAAACTGAATAACAATTGCGTTATCCTCCAGAATATTTGATTTGGATTCAAAGTTCACCAGCAACAGCAACTGGGTGAGTGAGCACCGTTGAGCTTGTCCTGAATCGTACAAAAGTGTTGCCAGTTCCTTGGAAATGGAGAGACTTGTTCAGATTATTCACGCGTCATTAGCTCAGTTCACAGTTTTGCGTGAAGCATTCGCTCCCTTACTTATTCTAACGCTCACTGTCATGGATAAGAAGGGCTTGCGAACTAGGCTCGGTTAATTACACACGTCTTGCGCCTCGAAAGACTTTTTGAGGCGATATAAATTTATATTAAATGCTAAAAGGAGTTTCTTCTTCATGTTTTATTTTATAAAATTGCCTGAAATTAAGTAGTATAATTTTTATACATAATGTTGAGAACATTTGTTTCTTTAAGATTTTTAAATTACTTTATATATTTATGCAAGAAACTTATTTGCTGTGAAGCTTCGTGTATGTATGACAACAGATTTATTCCGACAAAAAAAAAACCAATAAGATGCAAATCGGATAATCTTTTCAGTGTGTTTGCTATATCAAATTTTAACAATAAAATATTCGTATATTACAAACTTTAGATGGCCCTCTAGACTAGTAGTAAGTAGGTTGTATAGCGTACCAATTCCAGCCTAGGAAAAATTAATCAGTGTTTATATATGTCATACAAATCTGCTTTTGAAACTAGGCTTACTCTAGTCCCATCTGAATCTTGTTATCATCGATGAATTGAGGACTTCTGTTTCTATCAAGCTTTAGAGAATTAAAGGGAGAATTAATAATTTTTCGGCGACATTTTCAAGATAAATTCATAATGATAAAGTTAAGTCATAAAATGAAGAGGGAAACACGGAAGGTCGCGTTTAAATGTATGTTCATTTAAGTCAATCCCTCTGGTGCCATCGCGGGTAATACAATTCAATACTCATAGTAGTGGAATGTAATTTAAACAAAAAAGTGTACAAAAACTGTAATATTCAGCTTTAGTTTGCGTTTGCCTCAATTCGGACTAAAAGCAAAAGTTGCAGAGACTAACGTAAATGTTGATGCAGCGAACTCTCACCTAGGCGCATTGAATTGATAATGTTGCCACACCTGAATGTGTTGCGCCTTTCCGCGGAAAATTCTAAGCTTCGCAGTAAATAATAAATTAAGTTGTGTCAGAATAGGTCGTATATAATGGTTTGGATGGCTCTATACATATTTGTGGCGATGTGTTCATTAAAATATATTTTACATTTTTTTTAATAATGATTAGAGGTTGGCCAGAATGACTAATCGCAATTAACAGGTGGCTACGTGTAAGCATGGTCAGATCATTAGTCCATCATGGGCAGCCTACTCTCGCCGCGTTGTCACGTATGTTGTTGAATTGTAGATCCATTTTTCTCTATCGGCCTTCTTCTCCGAGCAATGTTCTAGCAATTCTGTTGCACTGTTTCTGATATCTACTCTGAGTTACTCGAGATATACGAGTATCATTGGTTTCCAAATACTGCGCAAAACATTAACATTTTAGCATTTAAATCTCAATTAAAAACTACCCGTAAAGCTTTAGTGAAATACTAGCCATTGGTTAAGTAACTGTGAGCGAAGTTTAATTTAAAATAACTGAATATTTGAAACATGAATTAAGTTATTATCTGGTACTAGACAAGTAGGTATAATAAAACGACTTGGATGATCGTTGATTGGGGGGGTGGTGGCTAAGTTGTTAGGTTAGCATTCCAATGAGAGATTTGTGTCCAAGACTATTATATTAATGTATCCAAATTAAGGTTTGTTGTCTTAGATGATATTTATAATTCATTTACTACAAATGTAAAAGTCTTAAAGTTTTATATGCATATAAAATCTTTCTTAAAAAATTAAGAATATATTTTTAGTTAACGTTGAAACCGCACTGATTTCAGTTTCGAATATCAACTTAAAAATTTGTTACAGGTAATGAATAAAAACATCGGTCTACGCTATAGAGTGGTGAAATAAATCAATTTCTTATATATTATTAACTGTTTTTTCCGGAAATGTGATGCTTTCATATCGTTAAATTTGTTTTGAGTTGATCTTATACTTTTGTATATACATATATCGAAGTCTAATTATGAAAATGTCAAAAATTGTAGTTTGGTTTTGTCCTTATAATAATCATTGCGAATACTTACAATACTAACTTGCTTACATTATAATACTTGAGTTCTTTTGAAAGACAGCAAGCAGCTCGCCCAATAAGTTGTAGTAAAAGAAAAGAGAATACCCATGGTCACCTTTTGTTATTATTTTCAGCTTAAGCTGTTTATCATCGCCATAATTATGAAGCAAAATTGCTGAACGTAGGCCTCCCGTGAGGATCACCACAAGTGTTGGTCTTTTGCCAATTCACTCTAGTCAAATCACGCAAAAAAAAAAAACATCAGTCCAATTTGTAAGAGATTAAACCGCACTAATGGTTATTCAAGGTACTTTTACGCCATTGGAAATTACAGTCTTTACAGTATTTTGTGGTCATATAAGAAGACTAAATAGACGGTATTTAGTCTTCTATATATGTATATCTTAGTTGCAAAGTTATGTTGGGTTCACGTTGGCACTTTTGTCTTTAACACGTGAATCAAAACGTACCCCTTAGTCTGCATTCCACTTTGCTTCATGCACTTGAGTACTATTTTCATCATGTGCGGTTAAGTATTGGCTAAGTGGTGCCCATTTCCCTAACCTCCCCTTTATGTTCTAAACAAGGTTGTTCATTTCAAAATGATATTTAATTAAATTATTTGTATTTGTGAATATACTTTAAGAGTTTAGTAGCTAGGAAAACTTAAAATTAAAATTAAAATGTTTATTTTTTTTCTGGGACGTTATTCACACACGGCCGTTTGATCCCAAACTAAGCAGAGCTTGTGCTATGGAAACCGGATAACTAATATACTATATACAATAATATTTTTCTTTTGTAAATACATACATATATAGATAATTACACCCAGACACAGGACAAACAGACATGTTCAAGCACACAAATGTTTGTCCTGGGTGGGAATCGAACCCACGACCTGCGACATATGTAAGAGGCAAGTATGGTTGCCGCTGCGCCGACCGGTCAGTCATATGTATACAACATTAAATTTTAAATGAATGTCCTGCTTGTTTAGTTACATAGTGAATGAGAAACAAGGATACGATGGGAAATAATTTCAACCACGGAACGACTACCGAAATATTCAGAAGTTTTGCATCCTTCCTTCGTGGACAATTACTCTTAACATGCACCTACTTTATGTAGTATTAAAAGGCAAACAAACAAGACCAACAATATCTGCAACTGTCCAACCTTTTTAAGAGGAGAGAAGATAAGGACTATTCGAAATGCCAGGAACAGATAAAATTAAAATTAGTCCCTGTCCCTGGTATGTCCTTCTGATATTGTGATGTAACAGTATCTTAATACATGTACACACACACACAGATATATATATATATATATATATATATATGTTATACAAAAACAGATTTGAGGTATTAGCGAGCAATTATTCTTAAAAAAATTTTGAATTCAAAAAAATTCTTACAAATGCTTCTAATAAGACGAGAGTTTGATATATAGGCAATAGCCATGATTAAAGTCACGTAAAAACACTTGTTACACCGTTGGGACAAGAGACGGCGGGCATCAATCACTTTTGCTTTGCTATGTTTAGATTGCCCAAATTAAGGTCGTTTGTGCGAGTTCCCTCTTGCCTCGAGGAAAAATAATGGCGATAACTCTTCTCCGGCATTCGTCAGAATTATTTCGAGAATACACATGTTATTTCTTTATAAATAACAGTAATTACTTTTGAAAAGGAAACTAGTGATGGATTTACTAATAAAGGAGAAAATGAATATACGAATAAAATATATTACACAAACATCTTCATTACCTAAATGGCTTGTAGTAGAAATAAATTATGTCATTTAACGTTACTTAAACCAACATAACTCTTCAATGAATATTGTTATATAATAAGCTGTAATGAAATTTGTTTTAAGAAAACTATGTATTACACAAACGAGTTTGTTATTTTTCTTTTACTGAATTGAATTTTACTTAGTATGCAAGTTTGTAAATAGTTTATTTATTTTCCTTCATTAATAATTCCACTCAGTGTCCCCAAACAGAAGGGAACATACGTACATTTTAATATCAAAAAGGAATTCAGTTAATACATATTAATGTTATGATGCATTCCACATTTGACGATAGTTAATTAAATTTTAACTTGTCGACTACCGCGCGTATATTTGCTGCATTTACGAGCAGAAAACTCAATTGGATCACTCGATTCGAATTCGACAAAATATATAAACAGACAAATCGAAAAGTTGTAATTGATTTCCAATCAGAATGGTGTTTCATATGATCAATTACATTTTTATATTTAAAAAAATCTCGACATCATTTAGTGCGATCGAATCAAATATATCATTTGTTATTGGATTTAAACAGTTTGTTACTTTTAAATTACCTGCGACTTCGTCCATTTTTGCGACCGTAACGTAACCCTTTCGATTTTCCATTCAACATTTGCCTTTTGCATTGGATTTACTTCCTTTGTGTTTGACGATTTAACGAAAAAACCACCATGAAACATCTCATCTCCATTTTTCCAGTAGTTTCGGTTATGGTTTGTTAGACTAGTCAGCCAAGTTCTTTTTCTGGATTAAATTTACCATATTCCGAATAAGAACTTTAACAAGTTCTTAGTCTCAGTCATACATAGAGATGAATGTGGCCTCTTGTACTATCTCCACCCTGTTAACTCGTATAGTAAGGGTAACTCTAAGAAGACATGAATGGACTACGCGAAAGGTAACATGATTAAGAAGACAGTGGCGACTAATACGACGGATGGTAGATCTTCAAAATCGAAGATGAAAACTTGTTATGCCAACCCCACATAAAGTATAGGACAGGGTGTGAGTGTAGTGATCATAGTTAATGCACGTTTTTAATAATACATAGAATCACTAATCTCAAAATCATTTTGTTGTTCGAGGGCTTGGCTTGCGAGTCATTTGTTCATTTCAAAGGAAATAGACAAGATTAGAATGACTGCCAATGGATCATTGACATTGTCATGTATACATTTTATTAGATTCATTAGTTCCTCATAACTTTAACAGACAAATGAGCAGGCACTTCACCTACTATTATGTGACCGCTACCCATAGGCATCCTCAACAAGCTAATGAGTTGCTGATGCGTTGCCTATTTTTATGGTCAGAGGAAAGGAAAAATAGAAAACAGGATTCTCGTATTTCTTTTTTGCTAATTACGTTCCCGCGCCTTTAAATCCTTACTTCCCATTTTCTTTCTTTTTCCCTTTTCTTATAAGAATAAGATGGGACTTTTTCGTATAAGAAAAGGATGGGAAGGGAAAGAGGGCTAGATTTTATTCTCCGACAACTCATTCATCAGACAAAACGCAGAAAATTTCTACATCACGCCTGTCTTCTGTGACGTCGTAGTATTTCCCCGATCGAGCCAGCCCATTCGTCAACAAATGTTGTTATTGCACGTTCTAGCATATTTTTCAGTATTTAACTTATTCCTGAACTAGCTGTAGCCCGCGACTTCGTCCGTGTGGACTTCATTATTGATGTATCTATATGTGAACATATACGTATATCTGCATGAAAAACATTCCGCGGAAACCGTACATTTTTCCAGGATAAAAGTAAAGTGATGTTTCTGACTATAATCTATCTCTGTGCCAAATTTCATCCAGATCTGTTCAGCTGGTGTGAAACCTGGTGAGATAGATACGTCCGTGCAAACATTCTCATTTATAATATAATGATTTTTTTTACGCTCCGTAATTTTTCTTTGTAATGAATACTATCCTATATCCTTCCCAATACCTTAAAGAATACGTGTACAAAGTTTAATGATGATCGATTAAGTAGGTTTTACGAATATAAATATTAATTTTTGAATTTACCAAATTCTATTTTTTATTATTTTATGCCATCTAGCGACCTAACGAAGCAACATTATAAAATTTTTAAAAGCAAATTTTTTCGCTCGCTTTGTGATAAGCATAAAATCCCGTCAACCGAAAAAAAACCAGCTTAAGTAGAACCACGATCAGCCGATCAGACAATATAGATCTAAGGTAAAGTTACCTTGGCAATTTCAAAATGTCTATTTTTAACTTTGTATTATAGTTGAATCATCATCATTTTATAGAATATCATATATAGTAAACATCAATTTCATCCCAATCAACTAGTCCTTTTATAGCATATTTTTCTAAAGAAATGTTTAACGTATCGTTTTAAATTGATATAACTTTTTTGTTTATGCACTGATTTATATGTAGCGCGCACAAACTTACAGACAAACAGACAAACAAACAGACAGACAAAAATATAAACAGACATACAGACAAATAGACAAACAGACAAAAATTTTATAAATCGTTGTTTTGAGTTCTGTAGCATTGGTAAATACCCCTTTGTACTATGTAGTTTTGCTAATTTATTTTCCATGTACAGACACCGATCAGTTACGATTTTGTTATATGTATAGATAAGTCGTCAATTGTTTATTTATTATGTTACAGGTAAATTAAGAAACAAAAAATGCGTATTTAAAATTCCTCAAATTGATTTTTATTGTTATTTTATAACGATTATGTCATTAACATACATAGATATATGTTTAGGGAATATTACTCGTCTAGAAACTTTTTGTTACTAACTATTTGAAGAAAGGTAACGATATCAGGATTTTGAATACAGGAAAATAAAAGATTAACATAACAATAAATAGGTATACATATTTGCTTTCGTATAGATAATGTGACTTTTAAAAAAAATACGAGATCTAATCTATCTTAATACAAAAGTAAAAAATATCTTCTATGCATTATACAGAAAGTAATATCATTTTATAACTAACATTTTTATATAGAACTGAGAGTATCGTAAAAGAAAAACTTGGTAACTGAGATTTCCTTTCATTTTATAAAACTTAAAAGGACAAACGCATGTTATAACAAGACTATAAAATAATATACTATACATGCAAGTAGTTATGCGTTTGAATGATTTATTTTATTATTATTAATTTTAGTATGCGTTGTACTAAAATTCTAAACCACACAGCGATAGAACCAAAAATAATATGAAAAACGTTTATTTACAATAAAAATAATAAACCATTTTTATATATGTATTGTTACAAACATCCATCTACAATACTTAATATTAGCCATATATACATCGCATCAAAACATCGGTTCATATACATTCAATAGAATCATCGCCTAATATTGATTCCGGAATTCTATTTAAATATTAGTTATATAGGCAGAAACAGTAAATTGCATTTATCAGTTTACATTAAACAATCTATTTACACTACTATGTTAACCTAGTTATTATCACGTTACATTTTAATAAATAATATTGTTTCAATAAAGTCAGAAATGCAAAAAAAAGTAATACATGCTGAGTATTCTTCTATCTGTACAAATAAAATTATAAATATTTCGTATAAAATATCAAGTTTTATATCAGTTTATCAATAAGTAAATGAAACTCACACTTTATGCTCGTTAACTTTGGTATTTGAGACTTCGTTAAAACAATTAACGTTTTACATTTAATTAGGTAATAAGAATAGCTTTTGCTCTGTGAATTCTCAGAAGTAGTAACGAGTAATGATAGTTTAATTCAGTACATTCGTCACAAAATGTAACTGCTGATTTTTCAACCATATAGGAGTGGGGGGGGGAGGGGAACCGAGGAAGGATACGAATTTCGAACCTCAACTGAGGTGTAATGCGTTTAGTATCGTATTCTTCCCCGGTGTGTCGTAGGGATAGGGATAGTCAGTCGGATTTATTGTTTTGTTTGTTTGTTGTATGTATAATTTCGAAATTATAGTAAAAAGTGCATGGTACAACCAATTGATATTCGAAACTTTCATTCTTAGGTCAGTAGATTAACGTTTCAGATTTTAGTTTCTTAGGTACACAAACTAAATGAGAATCTCTGGTTACAACTTGTGCCCAATTTACAACAATAGACAGTTCTTCAGTACTAATTCGGTACGTGACAATTTCGTTCATAAGTAGATAGCGATAGCTATACCTTCATCGTCTCCAATTATCCAATCAAGTTAAAGATTTGCGAGCATTTTATTTACATATAGTACTTGTTTTTTATTATAGTATTTATATTTTGAGTTTAATATTTTCTATATCGGAGAAATAGTAATCGTTTAAATTAACGTAGGAAGTAGGAAGACCATAGTTAATGTTGCGGTTAATATAGCAGGCGCACCATTAGAAGTTATAACAATTTTGCCATCGTTTGAGTACCATTTGTTGGCGCGGTCCGGCACTCGATTGCTTTTCTCATTGTCATTGTTATTTGAAACGACTTCATCGTCGTATATTTCCGTCCCGTACTCGTCATCTGAAGTTGTCCTCTCATCCGGATATTGGTATATATGTCTGTCGTTACCCGGTATTTCTGCACAAGAGAAATTAGGTAAATTTTTAATGGCTTTAGTCTAGGATTTACTTATTTTATTAAGATTTGTATGATCAATAGATACCCTAACTCGCACAACATTTAAGTTAAATTAAATTATCTGAAATTTAAAGAAAAAAATAATAATGGTTTCCGTTCGGTTAATATTAATCCCAACAGTACTTGAGACAGAAAATTAAATATCAAATTGTTAAGTAGTGTTAAATAATAAAAACTACCGTATAAACGAATCTTGCTTTCAACATCTCCAAGAGAATTTTTGGCGACGCAAATATAACTTCCTAAGTCCTCACGGCGAATGTTCTTAATAGTCATAGACATTTCTGCTTCGAACATGGACTTCTGCCGCACAGTCATGTCGTGGTGCTCAGATGGTATTATCAGCTCACCTGCGAAACAATTTATTACTTAAAACACTTCCAAATTCAATATTAGAATTTCATCTTTCTTGCGCGAAGTTTTATGAAAAATGTTAAAACTTGCTGCAGACACCTAGGAGTTTTATGGCTGTGTTATAATTTATTTGGTTTCTTATTAAGGTTGCCACAAAAAATATAATATATTTTTAACCAATAGCAAAAAAAAAGTATTGTATGTTTATATATTACAAAGTATGTGAACCGCTTGTACCAGCATAGCATACCTTTTTTACATAATTTTATTGTATAATGCTCAATTTTAAAAATATATTATCTGTGTTATTTACTCGTTAAGGATAATATTAGATCATTCGAAAAGCGAGGTCGCTTTTTTCGGTAGACAACATCACCTTACTTAAAAGTACTAGAAACGATGCGATTCTCGAAGATTCAATGTCATTTGAAAGCTGACATTTCAAACTATCTTCTGTCGAAAATTGAGTTTCATTCGCGTACAATTCTTTGCTTGGTATCAAATTAAAATGGAAAACCAAATTGAAGATTTTCGTCATATTTTACTTAAAAAAGGCAAATACGCAGTCTTGTTCAACAGTTTCATTGCATTTACAACGGCTCGGATACGTAAGCAAACTCGATATTTGGGTCTCTCATGAGTTGCAAGAAATTCATCTTACTAAACAAATTAACATCTGCGATTTATTACTGAATCGTAACAAAACCGACCCATTTTTGAAGAGAATTATAACTGGTGATGAAAAATAGGTAGTCTACGATAACATCGTGCGAAAACGATCGTGGAGCAAACCAAGTGAGCCGACACAATCGACACCAATGGCCGAAATTCACCAAAAAATTTTTTTTATTGTGTTTGATGGGATGATCGAGGTATTGTTTACTTCCAGCTGCTGCAAAGTAACCAAACTATCAATTCAAGAAAAAGCGGCTGAAACTAGCAAATCGTGAGACCGTAATTTTCCATCACGACACCGCCAAACCACACACATCTCTGAAAACTTGTCAGAAATTATTGAAACTCAATTGGGAATTGATGCCTCATCCACCATATAGCCCTGACTATATGAGATGATTCAATTTTTTCGCTTCTAAAAACCAAACTTTCTTTGATCGCGGGATTATGCAACTGCCAAATAGATGGCAAAAGATTATCGAACAAAACTGCCGATATATCACTGATTATTAACTGCTATTATTATTAAATGACTTTGTTTACTATGAATAAAAACAACATCACTTTTCGAACGACCCAATATTACGATTATTAAATGGAATTAATTATAATAAATTAAAAATCTCAAATATAACACCTACAATATCCTCGGTATCATTAACCAATTTGAAAAAGGGTCAAATTTGATTTAATTTCAACGTACTAAAACCTTTCTAATAAAATAAATCATTTTTATTCTTAACCGAATTCTTTTACTCGATCCTTGATGGATTTATAATTTAAACGGACCTTAAAAATAAACACCTTTAATAAAACATCTTGATTACAAATTGAAACTTCCATTCTGAATTTTATAACAACAACATTCTTACCTGGATCCTTAACCCAGTAATTGATGGACTTAGGGGAGGACTCAACGTAGCACTCGAGAGTGACGTCAGTCCCTAGCGGCGCACCTACGAGCTGATTGGGCACCTGGATTACTGGATGAACTGTAAATTGAAACTCAAAGTAACTATAAATCAATGCCGGCGATATTGCATTTCGTAATATTTCACAACAAACTTTTAGACAACAATCATTTTCAAATTACCCTCATAAATAGAAGCTAGAATTTTGTGAATAACTTACAATTATTCGACCATAATGAAATACCAATTTTCCTAAATTTATTTCTCATTTCTAACTTCCAAATGTTGTATGATAATGTTGTTACAAAATATGAATATTTTAAATTATTAATTGAGATCGCTCCAGGAATGATTTGATCCTCAGTAGAACCATAGTTATCGACATTGCTCAAAGAATTGCAAACCTTAAGTGGCAATGGGCCGGACACATTGTTCGTAGAACGGATGGCCGAAAAGTCCTAGAGCAGCGACCACATACAGATCGTCGCGGTGCAGGTAGGCCTCCCGCAAGATGGGCCGATGATCTGGTCAAGGTTGCAGGAGTGCACTGGATGAGGGCGCCGGAGGACCGATCTTTGTGGCGATATTTGGGGAGGCCTACGTCCAGCAGTGGACGACCATAGACTGAGATGATGATGTTGATTAATTAACATTTAATTACATTTATATGTACAACTTACAATGCACGCTGATATGAATCCTCTTGCTAACTGTAGGCGGGACACCGTTGCTTGCAATGCACAAGTATGTTCCCATTTCAGATCGGGAAATTTTCGTCAACTTTAAAACCTCTCCTTGATAAGATAATACTGAAAAATAACTGTTGAATAAGTATTTATAATCAAGCGGAAATTAAATAAACGCCACGTATAATTTAAATGACGGGTACTTTAATTTCAACAAAACAGGAGGATTTTTGACAGACCGGTTGCCGCAGTGGTTATAGGGCTTATACGCCGCAGGTCGTGGGTTCGATTTCCACTCAGAACAAACATTTGTATGCATGAACATGTTTGTTTGAGTCTTGACTGGAGGACAGACAGCAGCGTCCTCTTCTTAGTACGTTGCGATCGCCATCCCGCCTGCCAAGTGTGGCGACTATGGTACATTTTCCCCCAATGTTGCGATCAATGGGGGCCTATGTCCAGCAGTGGACGATCATAGACAGACACTTTATATATATATATATATAT
>DWLR01003302.1:0-13736 GCA_018246295.1 Papilio alexanor hazarajatica | reverse complement strand
AGAGCACTAACTTTTGGAGTTTTATTCAATATTGTAATTTTTTCAAGGTGGTCTCAAACTTTTGGCCGGCAGTGTAAGTAACGGTTGATATGTTGCATTAGCAATTTACTAATCAAATTTTACTTAAATCACCACGTACTTTTAGTGAGACGAAATTTTTTTACGCAATATGTGACAGAATTCTTAAAAGATTAAGATTATCCAAGGATACTTTATTATTTTTGAGGAGTAAAAAGGAACACATTTTGAAAATTATGATAACAGGTGAGAATATTAATTATTAAATTTACCAAATTCTTTTTTTTTATTATTTTATGCCATCTAGCGACCTAACGAAGCAACAAACATTTAAAAATAAAAAATTTTTCGTCCGTTTTGTGACAAGCACGAAATCTCGTCAACCGAAATGACCAGCCTAAGTAGAACCATGATCAGACCATTAGACAATATAGATTGAAGGTCAAGTTACATTGACAATCTCAAAATGTCTATATTTTACTTCGTGTTATCTTTGAACCATCATCATTTTATAGAATATCATATATAGTAAACTTAAATTTCATCCCAATCAACTAATCATTTAATAGTATTTTTTTCTGAAGAAATGTTTAACGTAACGCTTTAAACTGATATAACTTTTTTATTATGCACTGATTTAGATGAAACAAACGTATAACTCTCAAGATTGGAGCTAATTACAATACATTGGTGACCGCATCCAAATCGGTTGAGCCGTTTCTGAGAGTAGCGCACACAAACTTACAAACAGACATACAGACAGACAAAACTTTTAAAAATCGTTGATTTGAGGTGTAAAGTATTGGTAAATATGCTGTAATAATTTTGCTAATTTATTTTCCATGTACAGACACCGATCAGTTACGATTTTATTATGTGTATAGATATATGTAGATTATTGGCGGGAGTGCTTTGGAGCAGTTTTACTATACTATAATTATTTTACATTAATGTATTTTTTGATAACATCCTTTTCTACATTACTAATGCGCTGGGTTAATTCGTTTTCAGTTTTGTTTTTGAAAGTAATTATATTTTGCGAATGTCAGATTTTTATATAACGAGAAATTTTATTTTTCCTGCGGAGTAGCTGCACGGCTGGCTCCGGTTTATCGAAGTAGACTTTAAGACTTCGTATTCCGCCCGCAATAAAATTGCCAGTCCGAAAGATCTTGACAGGCTTTGGAATGTCGTCAAGTATATCGTGAAGAACTTACTATAGAAATGATCCTATGAAGTAAGGTCTTACTCCTCAAGCATCAAAACCTGTTCCAGTATACACATACGTCAGTATACATAACTAGGGGAAACATTTTAATGCGGTTTTCACCAATAGACAGTCAAGAATAAGGTTTTGGGGTATAGTTTTTAAGGTTTTATGTAAAATTCATTGAAATATGACGATAATTGTTGAAAATGTTAGAAATAGTCAAGCCGCTTGGGAGCTTACATTGAAAACGCTGCCTTATCCCTTTGAGATATAACTAAACAATGTATGGCAGGATATTTATCTTATAGGTGTCTACACAAAAGTCAGCGATGTGCGCGTTTTTATCTTTTACGGATGACTCACAATATTTTTATTTCTTAAAAGAATTCAATTAAAAATCGTACATTAGTTACGATGCTATTCTTCGATTTCGGTATTAATAAATTAATAAATATATTAGTAAGCGAGAGCAGCAAATCTAGTTTTTAATTTTCTCGAACACTATATCATTTTGAAAATTAGTTTACAAGATAATAAAACAATGAAAACTGCACGCTTAACTCGAAAACAGAGGGAGGCGCGCGGGCCGGGCGTAACTGTGTTCACATTACAATATAAATCCCTTCTGATTGTATATTTTCATCAAGTTTAAAATAATAGACGATTAACTAGGATTACTGAGGAAGGTTTCCGATAATTTACATCTGTCACGATATTTTTCAAATTGACGGACTTTAATTCAAATTGCATTCGGTTACCCAATCTTGAACATGCTTAAAATGTTGTACGTGGGTGAGAGACGTGGGGAAGAGAGTGTGCGAATTGCGAAATAAATTTACATACTACGGGGATCGCAACATCGCAAGGCTGAAAACACAGGTCTCAACAGCTGCCAAAGTTTTCGAAGTAAAGGTTCAGGGGAAGGCTGCCTCCGTATCCTTCTATTTAGGACAAGTTGTATCTTGTATTATAAAAAAAAGGACTATTAATTGCAAGAGGATTTATCTACGTACATGCTATGCTGCATAGATCGACGTGGAACTATTACATTAGTAGGTATAGCCAAAAAACAAAAACTTGTTGTTTTAACCTTTCCAATTTATTAAACTTCACGAGCGTCTGGATGGAATTAATTTATAATTTAAGGTTTATGTTATATACAGATGTATGTACTTACTTTAAATCTTACCTTAAATTTTCAATTTAAGTGAGAAAACGAATTTTGCTTTTTTTAAAAGTCGCTCGTCAACGCCAACTAAAGAAGGAAGGAAAAGAAAGAAAAATAAAAGTAATTTTCACCTGATCACTCTTTATGTCTCAATGGATATAAATCGGACCAACGGGCGCAAACAATAAATGAATCTAAAAAACGCAATCATGTACTCATAATTTATTATCTGATAAAATATTGCGTAGCATGCAAAAATTCACGCGAGCAAAATTACTTAAATTAAATTTAATTCAATCTATTTTATTTATCAATACATATTTTGGAAATTTTCATAAAAATATTGCACATATATTTAAAAATTGCCCCTCAATCAGTTATATATATATATATATATATATATATAAGCGTTTTAGTTTATATATATATATATATAATTATCGGTATATCTTTGAAACCAAAGGTTCCATACCATTCAAAATTAAACGGATTCCCTTACGAATGTCCCCTTTCCAACAAAAAAAAATTGAAATAAAACCAATTAATAAACTGTCGAAAAATGTACATCATAAATTGTCGAATAAGGTAACAAAGAAAACGGAAACGAATTAAATACTTCCTCCTCCTTTTTCTGAATTCAGGTACAAGAATCATAAAATTGGTCCGAAATTACTCGACTGGCTTGGCCTGATGTAACGAGAGGAACGAACTAGTTCCTATTTTTGATCAATCAGTAAGGTAGTCTCTAAGTTATTACGTCGATGGTTGATAATATTATGATATGATGGTTGTTAATATTAGTCATAACTAACATAATATGTTAAAGCGATCCGATGAGGCGAAATAAGTTTTGATAACAATTCAAGTTATGCAATACGAATATCAAATTACATTATGTTTAATTTTATACGTGTACAGAAATTATTTTCCCAAAATATTAATCAAATATGGTTGCAAAAAGCGGTCTCTATAAGCCATGTCGTATAAAACGATATACTTTATAAGACACAAATCATATGGCATTCATACGGGACCTATGGTTTTAGTCGATATAACCGATACGTCGTATGACCCAATCTCGTATTAAACAGTTTTGACTATATGTAAACATTTCTTCGTAACATATCACAACGAGAACCCTTCCACTATACATACAACACGCAACATTACAATCCGCGAGTGCAGTGGGCATGCGCGCCCTGCACCTTGACCTTACCCGGCTACCCCCACCCCCTTGCCTACAGGGGTGGGGGCGTCTCAAGACATGTGAACAATGCTTGTTTACGAGTGCCTGTAAATATAGCATGAAAATTTTGATCGTTGATATGACATAACATGAGAGTGTTATCTCACCGACAGAACAAAACGGCCTATTTGCGTAGGTTTTTATGTGTGATAGAAAGTTGAACATAGATATACTGTTTAGTATAGCTCTGTCCAAGAGTATTAAAGTACAACCAGAAGCATGATCATATTACAGACTACATTCACACATGTTTATTTATTTCCTTCTTCGTTGAAAAACATTTTGTTTGTTCCATAAACGGTACGTCAAATTCGCGCAAAATTGAAATAATGTAAAAACTGACAACACAGCTGAGTGACGAATCCGACAGTTTTGTTATACAATAGCTTAGACATGATTTGTATACGGACAATGGTAATGATCCAAACCAGTTCCGAAGCGGTGCGAAATGTAAAAATAATCCGTCCAGTGTGTGACGCGTGCGACCTTCATTCATCCCGGTGCGCCGTGTGTTACACGCACGCCATGTGCACCATTGCTTATGCTTTTATGGATCAAGTTAGGTGTTCATCCACAAGTTATTGAGTAGACATAGAATCTAGTAACCATATTTTTATAACAACCTGACGGGCAGATCCTGGGCTTGAGTCCTTTCTCTCTTACTCTGTGACGCTTTTGCTGAATATTATAAATAGAAATAGAACAAATTCTGACTGTGATGCTAAGTTTTTCTAGATTTTCGGTCGGCAGGCACCATGCAATGTGATAAAATTACTCGAGAATGCAGATGAGACTTTAGAATGTAATATAGCAGGGTATTGCGGCGCGGGAAGTTACGCGAGCGTTTCAACAGTCATTATGTGAACGCACTTTAGAATGGTTTAATTCTCTGATTGAGTTGAACGTTGACAAATATTTTTTTATATTTAACAGTTTATTATGAAGAATTACTAGTCAAAAATGCAGCACCCATAATAGAAGTCAAATTCAGACAAAAATAAAGAATGAGAGAGACGCACTGTGTCAAGCCAAGAGATCGTTGTATATCTAAAAATATACAACGATATATAAATGTTGAAAATGAAATATTTTGATAATTCAATATTCAATGCTCTTAACTTTCAACGTTATACGTATGTTTTTTTTCTTTTCCATTTATCCTTTACAATTTTAGTTAACTGCGTACCTCCTCCTCTAGAGTAGTAACTAGGATCGTCTTTATACTATTTTATAAATATTTGCTACAGATCTAAGTCATGACGATTTTCAATGTATATTCGATTAAAAACAGACGAATCCGCTCGCCCTGAGCCAAGTTGCGTCATGGATGTAGCCGAAATTATGAGCAAAAAAATAAAAGGTGTGTATTTTTCTTTTCGTATTTTTAAATTTCTAATTGCGAATTTACGTCTGAAGGTCACACTAGTTCCAGATTCGTTTTGGTTTTGTTGTTTCTTACAGGATTTTATTACGAAAATACAAACATATTCATTTATTTGATGAAATATAAAAATAAGAACATCCGCATAGCATTGGATCGTTAAACTGTTCATATATAAACGTGTTAAAAAGAATGAACGAAAATAAACAAAACAGCATATGATAATATGAAAAACGGAATATAAACGAAGACAAGGCAAATTGAAATAAAATTATGGTGTACGTTGAGACAAAAAAAAAATAAGTAACTACTGACTACTTACTATTTAAGGTAAGTTTATAAACATCTGAAAATAACGACATGGAATGAACACTTCGCATATACAAATGGCAAAGCTTCCCTTGAAGCAATTAAAACACTTGAAAATATCCGCTAAATGAACTTTATTAGCTTTCACTATCTCTAGTGGCAACCTGCCAGGTCGTGACGTCAGCGCACGTCACGCACACGTAGTTTGCGCGTAAAACTATCGACGAATTTTCCACTGACACGGCGTAGACAGAGACCGCACGATTACGATGTTATGTAATTAATGTAATTTTTATCTAAGTGTGAATCTTTAACAGAATAGGTTGTTTATTGATTATGTACTGTACTATATTGTGATCCGCTTTTGGAAGAGTACATAAGAAAGTTTTACTTAAAAACACATAAAATAAAAATGTTCTCTGAGTGGAGTTTGGCAGCTTTATCATCGCTTCGAACGTTGAAAGAGTTGACCACGACGATTACGAGTTAGTTTTACCTATAGTTATTCATTTTAAACAACCAATTCACGAAATACTCTGAAATCAAACTCAAATAATTGTTTCTTTTCATATTATCCAATAGCGTCAACTTTTAGTAATTTTAAGTTATGCCTCACCAAACTATCTTACCAGGCGACCGATTAATTCAAAGTAACGTTTAAAAACAAAAAATTAAAACAGGTTCCTACCACAGGTTACGATGCGCAAATCAAAAACTTTGCCAAAAAAGAACGAGCGGTCCGCCGCGACGCGAGTTCCATGAAGTAATTATTTTGACCAGAGCCGAGATTTCTGCGGACGGGGCTTGTGCAATAAATATACAATCGTTGACGATCACCAATATTTATAAGACTAATAACACTGAAGGCAAAGACATGTTTATTTTGTCATACACTGGCTACAAGAATTATTAATCTATAGTTACATTATAAAAAGTGGAAGAAAATAAGAAAAATTGCTATACCGCTTTTAATAATTCACCATTACAAATGTACATTATCCAGAAGCGACCAATATTATTGACCAATGTTAGCTATATTAACCCATTCGAGACGAAGATTTTTGCGCACACGGTCCCCAGGAGCGAAATTTTTTTCTTTATATTGTTCATTTGTAATTAAAAAAAATGTTTACTATGGAAATCAACCAATTCGTGTGTGAATTCACATAACACATTAGTTCAAGAAAATCTTATTTCGACGACTAGTTTACTCAGAATAACTGATAATTGAATAACTGTCATTGCAAACACGCTGTGCAATCGGTCTCGAATAGGTTTACGCAATCACAATCGGCCACGCCGAATACAATATAGAACATATTAACTAAATTGGTAGCTTTAATTTGACTCAGACAAAAAAATATATTTAATGCACGACACCTTGCCTTTTATAATAATCTTACCGATTCAATATCCAAATTACCAGCAAAACAAACATTTGTACAATGCATTGGAGCAACAATGAGCGCACATTTTTCAGCCGGTGACAAAAATGTGACGATGTTTTATCAACAGCATACAAACATATCATAGACACGAGTACACGATGACGACACACTACAACACTTTAATTTTAGCGCTGCAGAAATAGACAAGTGCATGCATCAAGCGAGGGGGTACTTGGGGTTGACGCGACTATAAAAATGCTTTAGGTACGAGTTCGTAAACGATTTGTAGTTCTATTGTCATTTTTAATCTGTATTAACTTCAAAGTTATTGACACTCTTAACACACATTAAAATGAAATTAGCAATTCAGGACATCACTGCGCATCTGCGTATCTAGACGCCACTGTGTTAGCAGAGTGAGCCATCGACACGATATAAAATATACGATATATGTCACGGAATGGCTTCTAAGTACTTACTGAATAGCTTCTACAAACTTCCGGAACAGCTTACATAGCTGATTTTCAAATGATTGAGTTCAAACGCCATTGATAAAATCTATAAAGGTCTCATCTACATTTAAAAATTATCGCAATAACGAACAAGCTTCAGGAAACTACTCAAGATCCAAGGTTCAATTGTTGACCTCACGAAACAAAGAGCGAGCAAATCAATTTAAGATGTTCGACGAGCGAGCACTTAGCAACAGGAGTGATAACGCGCGCGTATGGCGTCTTCAATGTAGCTTACTACATCTAATGATAACCTCTGCCAGACGATTGCGATAAAGGTTAACTGATTCTCTATCAGCGGACACGTGGAGTAATCAGCGAACGGGGCCAGGGGTCATGTCATTGAAATTAAAACTACTTAATGGCACAATTTAGCATGACTTTTATAACACATGAATGAAGTTCATTGCATATTTTTGATCGTTTATAGTGATATGGTATTAAAATAGTTTAGTATTAGTACGTCCGAAAAAGGAGAACCGCTGAGATTGTATATAATATTTCTACTCGACAATTTGTGCCACGTGCTACTGACGAATTGATTATTGCATAAATATTGCAAATTCCCGCGTTCGTGTTTTAGCCAGGGAAGACATTATTTTAATCGGAATAATCAGGAGTTGAACATTTAAATATCCAAGTGGGTACGTTTGTAAGACGGTAGCGGAACTGGGCACTGAGATCGCATTAGCTTCGGTCCTAATTAATTGTAATCGGGATTACATCACGATGCGATAACGTGACATCTTATCAAGCTACCTATTAACATAGCACAGCGACCTTTTGGTACGATAGAGATGAACATATCTTTTTATTTTTTAATCACAGTGTCTATCAATAATGTTCACGTCAATAGTATAAAAAAGTTTATTCTAGAATAACGTTCGAATAAATGAATTGCGAGCTCGAATCTACGATCTCATGTTGTACAGCCCGTACTTATATTATACTATATTGCAATTGTATTTCTTTTATTTATTATCTAAAACAAATATTATAATCAAGTCTTTTCAGAGTCAGACACAACTATAAATAAGCGCAGGGTTTGTCAAATGTTACCTAGCTTAATGTTAATGTTAGCGCGCTTAATGAGATGTATAAAAAAAAATCGATGTAACACAAACGGTAGTTAATAAACTTTACTCTTGCATATTTTAACGCTAATATGACACTTTGATACAAAATTTTCAATAAGAAAATTCTATTAATAAAGGTAGTAATAATAAAATTACGGAGATGATTGGCTCCACGCGACAAAGCAATTCTATTTTTTAGAGTTATTAATATTTGCTTCATTTTAATACCAAAATACTTCCAACCTCATTCAAACCCAATATGACTCCCGCCGTCGCACAGAAATAGCGATCGATACGGGCCTGCTAACAAAATACTGTCACATCAAAAAGGAAAACATATAAGGTCATGTTTTGTTCAAATAAATATCATAAATTTGCACTTAGATACTTTAAGATTTGCTTTACATTCATACAACAAAAATATGTGCATTGAAATTAAGTAGCTTTAATGTAATTAATTTAATTCTACATTACATACTACACACACACAAACTAAATTACATTATTATTACTTATTGTCTATGAAAATCTCATAGAAACTGATCTAACTGAATTAACTAATGGATGTTTCAATTCTAGCAACTTTAAACAACGTATATATGTCAAACTTAAGTATTGTATTGGTTAAGTCAAAATCAATGGAAATAGAAACAATCCCTTTGAAATAAATATGCGTCTAATGACAAATTAATATAAAATGTTGTAACAATGGAAATTTTAGGAATACAGCTGACAAAATTGGTGCCAAAAATTGGTTTTAGTGGTACTGTAGTACTTACCTAAGTACATACGCGTCGACTTGCTCGCTCTGCTTAAAAGAAATGATCTCGCATCGGACAATCTTTAGCACCTTCTCCCATTGTTGACTGTAACAAAGAACATTCCTTAGGTACTAGAAAATCATCATTAATATTATTAAATTATTATTCTTAGCTCTTAGCCCGACTACACCCTCTGGATCTGCCAATGCAAATAACTACTCTTTTCCTCATCACCATTTAAAGTAAAAGAGATTACTAAAAATGTTATGCTGCCAGTGATATAAATATTGGACTGACTAGCTACTGCTTTGGCTTTTCAACTAACTTCCATGACAAACAGAGGAGAGTTGTCTTAGGGTCTATAACATTACCTAAATGAAGAAAGTAATATAGGAAAATCATTGGTTGATTTGGAGGATGAAACTTAAACACCCAATTATCTTGTTGTCAGCATTATTGTACATTAAGTATTAAAAGTATTAATGATTACTTACTAAAGCATTATTTAATATTTTACATAATATTTTTAATAAGAAAAATTTGCTAATGTTTGAGCCGAGTTGTCCATGTTTTTTTTTAAATATTTGAGTTGCCAAAAACCTGTTATGTGCTGGGAGCCAAAACAGGTTCAAAAACTTTCCAATCTCCCTTGTCATTTATCATTAAGTTTTTTGGTGTACACATTTCAAGGAAGCAATTTATACAACGAACTGCACCCGAAATGCATTCTTCGGCAATTTTTCTTTTAAACATATTTAAAAACCACTTACAAGAATTCCATTTTTTTAATCTTTTTATTATTCTAATATAACAAAGTTACACTTATGAAATGAAGTTAATAAGTACATTATTCATGTACCATGTTACAGGTTTCATAAATTACTGAAAATTGCAAACATATACATTAGTAATGCCTATATGAAAAATTTATAGAAATACATTATTTTTAGTGTCAATGCCACTAATCTTAACTACCTGTCAAGTTGATTAAATTCTTCCAATAGACTCTAGTAAAAAGTCGGGTCACTTATCTTAAGAATACAAATGAAAATAAAATAAATGACAAATTAGAAACTCATTATTGTTCCTTGTTATAATTATAGTATCAAAAATTAAAACAGTTCTATAAACGTTATAACATGTACATATTTTACAGTATGATTCTTAGGGTGTAATCACATGTCCCGTTTTAGAGACGGGACTCCACGGCGGCGTCGCAGTCGAGCACCGTGCGACGCCGGTAACTCCACTACAAATACCTAGTCGAACAGCTGATTCGAGAAGCTTCCATATCAACATCGTGATCTCCTTATATCAATAAAAATTATCACATGGTCTTATTATTTATTGTTTGACTAGAAAGAGTATCATATCGTAAATAAAGTTTTTATATCTACTAAAACTTGGAGTGGTTTGTCATAAAATTCACAATGCTTGAAATATGATTAAGGTTTTTGTCGGAAATTATAAAAATAATAATTAGACAGTTTAATTTGCACGGAGGGTGAAAAAGAAGGGTGCTAAACGTGTATTCTTTGCTTACCGTGTAATTTTCCTCAAGTCTGCTTGTTTAGCCGGCGTAAACCATATTTCTATTAGCTTCTCCACGCCTTCAAAAAATTGATCGTTACTATCACTATTAGATATTATTTCTGTTTCAGCCATGATGATTTTACTTCAGTTTAGATTGAATAAAATATGTAATTAACAATTTAATTCTCTCTGGATCCGAAGACACAACCACTACAGTCAAATGTCGGAAAATGACTGAAACAGCTGAGTGAAACAAAATTATTGGCAAATTGCAGGTGATAGAAGAGACGGCTGTATTACATCTCTTTCTTTCAGAGCGAGCGCGTCGGCGGCGGCGCGTTTACAAATCTCATAACATTACATTATTCAAACTCAATTCGTTTCAGGGATTCTGATTTTATATTTTATGGAAAATGACAGTTTCATGTCATAATAATTCGTTAATGTTGCAATGCGGAAAAAAATTATATAGCATTTAGACGAAAATTACTTAGATTTTTATCTAATGGGTACCGTTTTTATCTCCTTAGTTCAGCCTTACTCTTCCTAACTCTTCAGACAGGAGACAGCTCGATTTACTGAAGGAATCTGCATCCAGGTCTATCTGGATCGTTGTCGTTCAAGTGGCAGGTATCCTTCCGCGTCCTCATTGACTTATTTAAGGTTGTGTGTGTTCTTACTCTATTGTTAATTATTTTTCTGTGTTATATAAATATACAAGTGTCCTTTATAGTTCACCTTCTCCAATAAAATCCTAACAAATTAGCTCGTGGTGTTTATATGAAGTGGAAAAACTAAGATCTTGGAAGAGACATGCCTGTTATACGATCATTATGGTATGGCTTGCTTTTATCCATTCTACTGTAATTTTAATTTTACTACTCTACTTTCTTTTGTTAGTATCACAAAAATATTACTTATATTGTAAAATGTGTATGTAGAAGAATATTATTTGTCAATATCAAAACTCATTATTGGTTAATATGGTAACATTGCTTAATTACGAGGGCGGCCAAGGGGGCCAAGGTTATAATTTTTTTAATATTCAAAGATAGTATATGTTGGTATTATTGGGATGGTAGATAGTAAAGATGGGGTATACCAAGAAAATTGCCTATTCAGTATTCGAGTACCAAGTACTTTTAAATACGCGTTCCAAGAACTAGCTCCAATGAGTATTTAGGAGTAATGATTTTATGCGCAAAATCACAACACAAATACAATAAAAAACAAATAAATTGAACTGGTCATGCGTTCAATGAATCATTCTCTTGGTTATTATAATTACACCATAAAATAAAAACTTGTTTTAATCGACGATCTTAATTCCTAATAAGTTAATAAAGTCGGTTTTCAAACAAGTCTCTTATCGCGCTCTATAGCGTTTTCAAGGCCTCGAGTATGAGTAGCACCTATGCGTATGAAGGACTAGGACCTAGGACTACAAGTCTGTGAGTACGAATAGCTTCGTCTTCTTCTTAAATACTTATATACTTGACTCACTGGCCTTGCGAAGGGTAAATTTTACACTGATATAAAAAAAAAAAAAAAAAAAAAAAAATGAAAGACAGACAATATATTCATTATACATTTTCAAAAGAAGCTATCAGTTTATGTAACTGTCCATTGTCCACCTTCTTTATGGGTTTAAAATTAGTATGAGGAATAGGAATTGTAGGTGCAATATCTTTTTCTGTTTCATCTTGACAGAAATCTTCAATATTTGGTTCGAGATCTCTCTTAGTTGATGCTTTCAGAGGTCTTCTATCCTTTCTTACTTTATGAACTTCAGCATTTGTGTTTAACTCGACTAAGTTTTTATACAGTTTGTCATTAAAATGAAAGTTTAATTTCTTGGTCAACTGAAATTATTAAACAATTTTAATTCATAACAATTGGGATACATATTAATGTTACAAAATATTTATTTATGTCAAACTGGAATACTAAAAGAATATTACATGAATATTTATCACAAAATTATAATTGGTAAAATTAAGAGCTAATTAAATATTTAAGCTTCAAACATCAAAACACTCACTACTCTTACTACATTATAGCATCTGATTTGAAACACAAAGATCCAAAGACAGTAAAGATCTGAAAACATATGACTGAAGGCCAATCTTTAGGAGATGCCTACATTCAGCAGTGAATGACTTACAGCAGAAGCTAAGTAGCTGTAATAAACTTCAAAATTAACACTTTTTCATTTCAGCGTTCTCTAGATTTTTTCGATTTTTTTCATTTTACATACAGATTTTTACTAAGCTTCAAATAAACCTTTTGTTTATTTGCCAGCCTTCTAATATTAAGTCCAGGTTGAATATCAACGGCTACAAAACAATAATAGTATATATGAAAACCTAAGTTTTACCTGTAACTATATAAATATTTTTGTATATGTGTTTGTTTATATTGATGAGGGTGCAGGAGGCTGATATCCATATTAGGCAATTTGTGTATTATGTAACTAAACTGTCAAGAGACTCACTTTGGCATTTATTTCTTCTTTGTCAATATTTTGATCTTCAATACATAAAGGTGGCGGGAGTTTTTTTGTCACATCCGCCAAATAATTAGCTAAAACCTCACTAGAACATAATGTGGGTTGGCTGAGTTCATTCTCATTTATAGTATGTTTGTTTCGTGGATTTAGTCTAGATATATCATTAGAGTTTGTCGCATGAGTATCGTGATTGCGACAGTTATTTTTCTTTTCTTCATAATTTCTTATAAGTGTCTTCTTAACTTTAGGGTCAGTGCCAAATTTTTTCATTATTTCAGCTGTTCAATTCATAAAATAATAAATAAATTTATAGATCTTAAAAACTTGTTACACAACAATAAATTTTACACTCTATATGTAAAAACTTAACCAAAATTGTACGGTGGTAACAAACATACATTAAAAAAATTAAAAACGAATATTCAAATAGAAATCTTCGGTTAACTTGTAGTGTTTATCAATTTGTCGTGCTTGTGTTATGTTGTGAATTTGTTTGACATTCAGAAAATGTTGCTAGTCGTTATTACAGATATATATATATATATATCTGTGTCTCATATACACATCTCCGCGCCCACGACTCCCCTGCGCCTCGTGTGTGCCCTTCTGTGCGTGAAAAAAAAAA
>DWLR01003301.1:0-13737 GCA_018246295.1 Papilio alexanor hazarajatica | reverse complement strand
AAGTAATAGACAGTCTTAACAAAGTCGCCGCTATAAACAGCGGTCAAATAAGACTGTCAACTTAGCAGCTCGGTTTAACCCACACACAGTAGCTATACCGGTGTCCGCTAAACTGATTTTACTATTTAAGATTACACAATATTATGATAGTTGTGAAATCAAAGAACAAATTGCGTCGAAATTTATAGTTTTTAATGTAATTTAGGTCTAATACCATTTAGTCTAGTTTAAGTCTAATACTATTTTTCATCTTAGTTTTAAAATGTTTTTTACATTGACAACACAAATCGTGGATACACTTGGTAACATTGACAATTCCCTCCTCCGTACCCCTCTTGATTGTCCGTCACCTTCCAACAAGAAAGTTTAGGTTCAAAGTCTGGGGTCCGATTTTCAAAGTTTCTTAATCTTGCAGAGTTACTTTTAAGTTTATTATTTTTCCTTTAAGTTCAAAATGTCTAACAGCAAGATGTTGAGCGCTCTTAAAATCCTTAAAAATCGAAATAATATAAAATTTTTCAACAGTAAGTCGAAGATTTGTATGAATGATGATGTATAAGTTTTATTTTTCGTTTTATATTCAATAAAGACTTCCTTAGATTAACCTATAAAATATGAAATTTACATGTACTAATTAAGTAATTAAATGGTTTTAGGTGTGAACTTCAGGTCATATGCAGTTGCTGCAGGTAATCATGTCCACACCAAATGTAAATTAGTTGATGGCGTTTATGTCATTACTTTAGATTCTCCAAATGTTAAGGTAAGAAATCTAGATATTTTCAAATCAAAATAATGTTATCACCAAAGAATGCAGAAAAACAGTTAACATTTGAGTTACACTTTCTGAGTAATGATGGTTTAAACTTTTGTTTTTGCATTTTAACTTGTACAATTTTTCCAAATTTGAAAATAGAAAATTTAAATAGAGAAAGTGAAGACAATATAGTTTTTAATGTAAATGGAAGAGTAAAGTTCCTTGCACAACAGTCAATTGTTTTCAAATTAGTTATGAGTTCTAATTTTATTCTCAGACATAGTTATCATGTATTATGAATTCCTCAGAAATGTTTGAGCATTGTACTAGAATTGGTTTATGTAATCATGTAAATTATTCATTTAATATTTGAAATATGTATGTATAAAATAACTTACATGTTTCTGAGATGTAAAAGCCATCTCCATTGAATTATAACATTATTGTAAATAACACACAAAATAAACCGAAGCATAAAGTGAACTTCTATTGATATTAATAAGAATATTCCTCCAGGTTAATACGCTTAATAAAGTGCTGATGGATGAGTTCAGAAATATTGTGAATGAAGTGGATTCAAATCCGGCCATTGAAGCGGCCGTTTTGATATCTGGCAAGCCTGGCTGTTTTATAGCTGGTGCTGACATTACTATGATTGAAAACTGCAAAACAAAAGAGGAGGTTATTAATCTCTCTAAAGCTGGTATGTCGTTTCTATCAATGATATTTTTAATTACAAGACTTAGTTAGCATAACAGTTTGAAGCGTCATTAGCCTAATGGTATAGGGTATGGATTAGCAATCATGAGTTTGTGGGTTTGAATTGAATCCTGTCATTTTACTATCATTGCTTATCATATCCTAGCACAAGTATTTAAACTGAGTTGGAATGGTAAAACAAAAAAAAGTTATGTTTTATATGAAAATAATAAATTTCCAGTAATTTTTCATTGCAATTCATCCTAAGTTGGCAAATGTGATGTAAGAAATCAAAGCTTGTGTTACATAATTTCATTTGATGGCATTGAGTATAGCAGAGTAGTATTTATTGTATAGTATATAAAACCATGATAAGACCTGTCATATTGTATGGATAGGAGTGTTGGGCAGTTAATGGGATGGATCAAAAGAGAATGCATGTGGCAAAAATGCAAATTTTGAGATAGATGTGTGGAGTAAGTCAGTCTAGTCTTACTTCAGCAATTTTTCTCCTGACAGCAATTTATAATGGTATGGGCTGAATCTTAATGTGTTAATGTTTCATTGTTTGCCGTTTTTGCTTCTATTTAGTTCCTTTAAGTTATATGTATTTTTATTCCTTAGTTTAGTTTAGTTTTTTTGTTTTCTACTACTGTTATTGTTTTTTATGTTTTATTTTCCTTTTACAACACATCCGAGGAGTATAACCTCAGCAACATAAATGTTCAATTTGGTTACTTTTAATGGTTATATTGTAAGTTACTTCAGCTGCAGACCAATATGGTATTAGTTTTAAAGCTAATTCCAACCTGCATTATACTTCTCAAAGGTCATTTAAGATTATTATTGATTGTTGTATTCTAAGTCAGGGTACATAAAGATAGCATAATATTTGCATGTTTATAGGGCATGAAATTTTCAAACGTATGGAAAACTCCCGCAAGCCATATGTAGCTGCAATACAAGGTTCCTGTCTGGGCGGTGGCTTAGAAACAGCTCTGGCTTGTCGGTACAGAATTGCAGTAAAGGACTCAAAGACTGGACTCGGGTTACCTGAAGTTATGTTAGGTCTTTTACCAGGAGGAGGTGGCACTCAAAGGTATGTGTGTTGACATACTATACACACAATAAGAGAGCTGCTACTTAATTTAAATATCTTTTTTGCAAAATTTACCCGTCAGTAGGATAGTCCCGCCCTATCCAAAATGGGGGTCAAAGCCTCACCCAAATCGCAATCCTTAATCCGCCACTGATAATATCTCTGCTATTCGTAATTTTTTTTATCGAACATAAATTACTTGTCTACAGTGACTACCACTCAGACATTTCATTTTGTTGATGTTGCAAGTCAATTTTTCACTTTTTATCTTAAAATCAACGCAAGGACGTCATTTCATTTATTTAGTTATTTTTACAATCTAAATTTAAAATTGGAAATAAGATTAGAGCATATTGTGTATCTAAATATTATGTATCAATTTCAATACGTAAAAATTAAATTCGAGACCATATCAACCAAGAGGGGTCTAACTGCCTAGGCAGTTAAAGAGCATTAAAGTGTTATCAATTAAAATAAAATAATGTTAAAAAATTTATTGTATTTAGTTTGTTAATTGCATTTTTTGAATTTGATAACTTGTATTTCGAGATGTATTCGTAGATTGAGAAGTATTTCCTTTGACTTTTCTACCACCAGTCCGTTAGAAAAAAAATATAGTTTACAAATAAAAGCGCTCATTTCAGGGCAGAAAGACGTACTTAGGTCTATGCCCAGGTCCGAGTGTCGTTTCTATTACATCAACGCTCACTCCTTGGTGTATAACAAAATATAGGGTGAGGTCCTAGGTGGTCCGTCGACAGAGACGGGTGTACATAACATTTATAAATTTTTATGTTACTTGAATCTTCTTACCTTGCATACAACCTTTTTTTAAATGAATAAACTGGCGTTTGACCACAATCCCACCTGATGTGGTGATGTGTATGTATGTGATAAAATGAAGATCAAAAATCATTTAAATGATGTAACTTAACCTTCTGTAATATTAAAACAGACACACCATAAAACTCTATTGATGGTTCGTCGAGGATGTTGAGTATTGATAGTTGTTTACCATTAAATGAGTCATTTTCTTGTTTCTCTAACAATTTTTTTTTTTAACTTGTCATATTTCTAACAAATGTTTGATAACAGGACACCAAAGCTCACTTCAGTGCCCACAGCATTGGACTTAGCATTAACTGGCAAAACAGTTAAGGCAGATAAAGCAAAGAAACTGGGACTAGTGGACTTATTAGTGTCACCTTTAGGACCAGGTATAAACTTTATTTTAAGAAGTTAAAGTGCTTAAGAGTAAAAAAATACTTAAAGTCTTAATTTAGAGCTTATAATTCTGTGGGTCAAAGTATTCAGATTGTAGGCGCACGATCTTTTTTTCTGCAGGAAGAACGAACACTTTTATTTTTATAAAACTACATTGTGTTGCTTTGGGTTGGTGTACGGTTAATTTGTACTATGTCTTCAAAATTACATAAATTATTATTTACTGTTTAGGTCTAGGTCTGCCTGCTGATAACACAATGAAATACCTAGAGAATGTTGCCATACAAATAGCAAAAGATATTGCTTCAGGAAAACTTAAGGTGGACAGATCCAAGAAGGGATTAGTTGATAAAGTAATGGCCACAGCCATGAAATGGGACTTTGTTAAAAACATAATTTTCAATAAAGCCAAAGAGCAGGTGATGAAAGCCTCTCGTGGCTTATACCCAGCACCCTTGAAGGTAAAATTTTTGTACTTTACTAAATTTAAATTTTGTTTTATAGACAAATAGCTTTCGCCCGCGACTTCCACTTTAATGTGGGCAGTATTTTTAATATTTTATGATACTTATTTCGCAAATTTTAACATATAAACGACTTTGATTTAGTGTAAATAACTTATTTTCATACATTTTATAAACTTTAAAAACATAAGAATTGCGACGATGCCAAGACATAAGGATTTTGCGAGTTTCATTCAGCGCATCGTTCATTCTGTCTCGGTGAGTCCAGCTATCGCGCGACGTATAAGACTAAGAGATTTTTACTAATCATAAACATGTTTTTGATAAATATATGTATAGTAAAAAAAGACAGTTTTGTTTGGACTTCCATACGAACATTCCATCTCCTTTTGACATATAGGTTGAAATTTCAAAAATGCTGGAACAAATGTTTATTTATTTCTTATCAAGTGTCTAAATAGAGATTCATGGTTTTATCTTTGATAAGAACGATCTCCAATATAAACGTTAATCCCTTATTTCAACCCCTTGAAGCCCTTTTTTCGCGATAAAATGTTAGCTTATGTCCTTGTCCAAGGTCAAATCTATCGTTGTTACCAAATATCATCAAAATCGGTTCAATGGTTTAGGCGTGAAAGCGTAATAGACGGACAGACGGAGCTACTTTCGCATTTATAATATTAGTGGGGATTTTTGTTTAATGTTTTTTGAGATACTATGAGGGTGATAATGAATTCACTTATTCTTCTAATAAAAAAGCGTAAAATAAGTAACCACAATTATCCATTAAACATGTAAGCAACAACAAACCTTTGCAACACTTCATTTAGAAAATGGGGTTTCCTCAAATAAGAAAAGAGACATGGGAGGTTCAACCCTTTCGTTGTGACTTTATGACAGTTTCTTGATTGAGTTGATTTTTTTTTCATGCAATAACTGTTACACAAATAGAAGGCAAGGCTGTTGAATAGAATTAATATTTTTATATATTTCTGGTTCTTTCAACATAATAACATTACTTCACATATTTAACCCTTTTAGTACCGGGCGAAAAATAGGTGCCTATGCGAAAATAACCGGCCGAATTTCACAGTTTTACTAGGTTGTGGGAAAATGCTCATAAAAACCAAACGAGAAACAATATTTAAATGATTCAAAAAGCAGTGAACTAAGGATGAAATAGAGAACAAAACAATGATACTAATTTTTCTCTACACATTAAAAATTATATAAATAACAAAGGTATAAATGTTTATAAAAATAGTAAATTAGAGTTCTCTCTTATAAAACGTATTTGCATATACAAAAAGTGACCTTTTCATCATAATTTTATATGGACCAATTATTATGAAGTATATACTTTGCATTTCCAATATATTTTGTAACAAGAAAAACAATATTACATAACAAAAATAAAAGATAACTCGAAGGTCATCGTCACTGTGTCTTAGATCCATTCGGACTACTGCGTCATCCATGACGGTGTATTTTTATAAGAAAGGTTGATGGCAAGATTTTTGAAATCCTGTCTTGCTAATTTTTGGTTTGTCAAAAACAACAATGTTCGATGTTTCAAACAGCAACTGGGACGAACTACACTGTTCACAAGAACGATCGAGGATAAACTAATTGGTCCTACGTCTCGCTGTGCCAATGCAACGGGATTTAGTGAGAATCTTTAAACAATTGTTGATATAAAACGCTTTCGAAAAGGTCTGATAAGGGCCCAACGTCACAGCGATTGATACCGCAGCTCGGATGTCGCCTGAGTGACCACAATCGGTGTTTATGTTAGAATTCAGTACCTCCAAGCGATAGTAAAAAGTCGTCGTCCACAAAGAATGAAAACGAAAAACTATTTTTTTTATTTCTCTCATAATGAAATTAGATCATTAATAACGTATTACAAATTTATTTGGATCATTTCTTCCGCAATGCGAATAGTAAAGCGCTACGAGGCGCGGGCCGATATATCGGCTCTGGCACTTCTCGCCAGTGTAGCAGGAGCCGATATATCGGCTCCCGGCACTAAAAGGGTTAAGTGTGCCACAACTTTCCAAAAAAAAAGAAAATGCTTACTATATTTTTAAATTTTCTTTAATCTTATCAGATTCTTGAAGTTGTAAGAACGGGTGTGGATAAGGGCTCTACTGCGGGTTACGAAGCTGAGGCTCAAGGATTTGGCGAACTGGCAATGACTCCGCAGAGCAAAGGACTGATCGGCCTTTTCAGAGGTCAAACTGAATGTAAGAAAAACAGATTTGGTAAACCACAAGTTGATGTCAAAACAGTAAGTAACATCTACATTTAACCTATGTTTAAACTAAAGTATAAAAAATAGATCTGTATACAGTTTAACAAAATTATTATTAGTATTGAAATAATTTTAAAATTCTGACAAACAATATTCTGCTTGTTTTCGTGGAGCAGTATTTAGTTTTGATGCAATGGAAGCAAGATTTCAAAATCTTTAACAATTTTTTTAGTATTCATTTATTTTGGTAATATTTTCTTGTCTGAATTAGATTGGAGTACTTGGAGCTGGTTTGATGGGAGCCGGTATCGTCCAAGTGTCAATAGACAAAGGTTACAATGTTGTTATGAAAGACGCAACAAACGCCGGCCTCTACAGAGGAGTAGGACAGATACAGACAGGCTTGGTCAATGCCGTGAAACGAAAAAGAATTTCCTCGTGAGTATTAACAAACTGACAAACATGTATGCATAGATGTATGCATGTAGAAGAAGCGAGAGAAGAGTGCCAGGATCGAGCCAAATTTAATCCACTATCTCTGCCTACCCCTATGAGTTTTGGGTGTGAGTGCAAAACGACTGTGGCGAGAAATTGTAAATAATGGCTTCTTCATTCAATGTAGTTGGTTACCATGATTATTTATTAAGGTGGCAAATGAGTAAGCAGGACAACAGATGTTAAGTGACCATTACCCATAGGCAAATGCAACAAGCTGATGTGTTGCAGATGCGTTGCCTACGCGTTACCTATGGACAGAGGATGAGATAAATAGAAAAACATTATTTCGTTTTCCTGTCCATCCCCCCTCCATTAAGTCCACTTCCCCTTCCAAGGAAGAGAACTACAATTGGGCCTCCGGCACCTCACTCGTTGGACGAAACGCAGAACAATTCTAATTTACGCCTGTCTCCTGTGAGGTCATGGTATTTCACCGGTCGAGCGCCATTCGTGCAACAGATGTTGTTGTTGCGGATTCTACCACAGTTAAAATTTAATTTTCACACAAAGAGTGCGACATCATATGTGCATTTTAAGACATTATAATAAGATCAGTTTGTGAAATGATACAGTTATAGTGCACCATAATTTTTGACTACTACAGTCAATACTGTACTGTTTCTATATTATGTGATAATTATTTCAAAAAGAAAACTATGATATTACAGATCCTATTTTTTTAGCATAACTAACATTAATAGAAGCGTACAAACTTATTAAAAACTTATGTTTAAAGTACATTCATATGTTGTAACTGTTTACAGATTACAGAAAGATAAATATTTATCGAATCTGTTACCAACTCTGAGTTATGACAAATTCAAAAATGTCGACTGCGTAATTGAAGCTGTCTTCGAGGACATAAATATCAAGCACAAGGTTATAAAGGAACTAGAAGCAGTTATTCCTCAGCATTGCATCCTCGCCACCAACACAAGTGCTATACCCATCACTAAGATAGCGGCTGGGAGCCGACGCCCCGAAAAAGTTATTGGTAACACCTGTTCTAAACTGTAATCTGTTAATCAAATAACGTTTACTATATTTTATATAGAATTTATCTCAATATATTGAACTATGTGCTTCTGTGTTTCTTCATGACAATTTCAAAAACTTCTTGACTGTTTTTAACGAAAATTCGAAAATGTATTTTAATATTGTAATTTGTAATGTGAATTTCTAATTTAAAAATATTTATAATCTTAAATATTAATTTCCCACAAGCCCCTCTGTCCTCATTTGCCAAACATAAAAGCATTTTCCATTTAAGGCGGTGTTCTCTATGTTGTTTAAGGTATGCACTACTTTTCGCCGGTGGACAAGATGCAGCTGCTAGAGATCATCCGCCACCCGGGCACCAGCGACGACACGGCGGCCGCCGCGGTGGCGATCGGCCTGCGCCAGGGCAAGGTCGTCATCACGGTGGGCGACGGGCCCGGCTTCTACACCACGCGCATTCTCTCCACCATGCTCAGCGAGGCTGTCAGGTTACACATAGACATATTGCATACGAGCTGCTGCAGCATCAATCTCCGCGCAGTTTAGCGCAATCTATTTTACCTATTAGCTGTTGGCCGCGACTTCGTCCGCGTTGAATTTAATATTGATGTATCTATATGTAAACATATACATATGTCTGCGTGAAAAATGTATGGCGGAAACCGTTCATTTTTCCGGGATAAAAAGCCTATGTACTATTCCAGACTATAATCAATCTCTGTGCCAAATTTCGTTCAGATCTTCTCAGCCATTGTGGTAGCTGTTACTTGGTAACAAACGTTCATCCAAACATAATCGCATTTATAATATGATTAATTTTTTACCCTCCGAAAAAAAAAATTTTTTTTGTAATAAAAAGTATCCTATGTCCTTCAAAATACCATAAAGAATATGTTTACAAAGTTCATGATAATAGGTTTAGTAGTTTTTACGTGAAAGCGTAACAAAAAAACGTACTTCAGTTCACATTTATAATATTAGTGAGGATAACCATGTTTAGTAATTGGCCTAACAAAAGAAAAAAATTCAAATCCGATTGGTAGTTTCTGAGATAAAACTCATCAGATTTACAATTAATAAATAAATAATCCACTTTGTTCTGCAGCATAAAGGTAGCCCAATGACCATTGGGCATTATCTGGTGAACCGCAACCAACTTGCCATTTTCGTTTTTTTTTTTAAATAGACGCATTATCCTGGAATATGTTACGAGAGTGCACTGAATGTTAACATCAACTAATGTTTGTTGTGATGATATTAGCCTACTTTTAATAGAAAGCAAATGAGCATGAGATATTAAATGACCATCGATACAGGGCACCAGCAAACAGCCAAATGAGTTGCAGTCCCATCATCCTGACCAATGTATTACACAAGCAATACATTGGCAGTCTCTCGACTATTCCATACATGATTATGTTCTTATAAGATTTATTATTATTATTTTTTCAGGTTATTGCAAGAAGGTGTTGATCCCAAAGATCTTGACAACATGACGAAACAGTTCGGCTTCCCGGTGGGCGCCGCTACTCTCGCCGATGAAGTCGGTATCGATGTCGGCTCGCATATTGCTGTTGATTTGGCTAAGGTAAATACAAATCACTACGGTAAATATAAGCAGTCATTTAGTATATATAGATCTTAAAAAGTTCACTATCAGAGTCCGTTAACGGTTCATTAACGCTTCTTATGACAATTAAAAAAACTGCACTTAACTATGTATTTAATGTAATTTAACACATTTCGCATTTGACGTTATATTTTAATTTTCGTGACATGACATATCATGATGCACTCCCTTCATTGGTCGATGATTTGACATTGACAGTGATGCTATAAAAATAAGGCGTTATTTTTTTTTAATATTATTTAATAGAAAACAGCCGTATCTTTTAACTTTTCAATAAAGTGTAATCTTAAATGATCTGATTATTATACATTTTACATTTTATAATTAACGTTGAATTTTTGATGTTGTTTCGAGGAAAAAATCATATTCTGAGACATTATTCACACACAGCCATCTGATCCCAAACTAAGCAGAGCTTATACTATGGAAACCAGATAACTGATATACTACATATATTCATACTTTTCTTTTGTAAATACATACATACATATATAGATAATTACACCCAAACACAAGACAAACAGACTTGTTCATGCACACAAATGTTTGTCCTGGGTGGGAATCGCACCCACGACCTGTGACGTGAGAGACAAGTATCTTACCACTGTACCAACTGGTCAGTCAAAAAATATACGATCGATATATGAATGACGTAAATCTGTCATTAACTAATCAACCCTTAAAATATGTCTCTGGGATGTACAGTTCATTAACAGAGTTATGACAATTATACATTACTAAAGACTAATTTAATGAACATCTCTGAGTGTGGCAGTTAATCTATTTATAGTATAGTCAATAAGATAGATATTAAACTTTGTATCTTTTTGTACTATAACCGTTGGCTTTTTAGTCTCGTCCTGTCATCTTTTAATCCTATAATTTTAGACAGAAACCAGAAGTGCTATTGCTTTTTACCGGTTGTGTCTTCATATAGTAGATCAAAACCGAAGCAATATTAAAACATTAGTCTATTTTGTCTCAGTTTTAAATTGATTAAATTCAATAACCAAAATGTAATAGCTGTATACTGTATCATATTACTATATTTTATTAAATACATATAGCAACACTGCCCGTGTTCTCTCACTCACTTTTGCAATATACATTACTCTCGTTACTCTGACTTCAGTCAACCTTTCAACATGCCCAATTATTTCTTTAAATGTGCTCTATTTGTAATTATTAGGAAATTTTACCTAGACTTACCTCTTCAAGATTTTTTTTTGATTACTTATTTCGGCTATAGGCTTTCGGTGATCGCATCAGCGGCGGCAACCTTGGCATAATGCAGGACCTGGTTAAAGCCGGCTTCATGGGCAGGAAGTCGGGCAAAGGTTTCTACGTATATGAGAAGGGCACTAAGAACAGGGACGTCAATCAAGATGCTGTTCAACTCTTGAAAGAGAAGTACTCCCTGGAACCCAAAGGCGCCAATACCGTGGAAGATCAACAATTACGCATGGTTTCTAGGTTGGATAATTAAAATTACTGACGAATACATAAGCAAGACAAGTGTTTAGCTTGGAATGAATATAACTATATTAATCTAGAACTTTCATGTATACAGCTTTTGGCCTATCTCTACGTCAATGCCGTTGACATTAAAGAACTTACGGACAGCTTGCAGCTAACTGCTCTAGTAAGCTCAAAATTCAGAAACGAAATGCATAATTGGGGAACTAACTGCATTTCGTTTCCTAATTTTTACAGAAAAACCAAGTATCATCTATGGTTACAATAGTTCAACATCTAATATTTTACTGTTATGATTGTTTTTCTTTTGTTTTTTCTACAAATTAGCTTAAGGAGTAACTTATTTTCAGGTTCGTGAATGAAGCAGTATTATCTTTAGAGGAGAAAATCTTACACAGCCCATTGGAAGGCGACGTGGGCGCGGTCTTCGGTCTTGGATTCCCTCCATTTACCGGTGGACCCTTCAGGTATGTTGCTTAAGAAATATTATGATTATTACAAAAATTTAATATTTGGATTATCTATATTGTGATGAGTATGTTTGTTTGTTACGAATGAACAGAAGAACAGACAGAAAGTTCTTCTATCAGCAAGTAAAGTAGGCTTATTTGTCTGTCTACTCTAGCGTAACCAGGGCAGGTTGCTAGTATAATATATATATATATACTTTGCCATGTTTTGAATAGTGATTAATTAATTATTCTAACAGATGGGTTGATCAATTCGGTGCTGACAAACTAGTTAGAAAAATGGAAGAGTTCCAGGGGTTGTACGGAGCACCCTTCAAACCAGCTCAGACCCTCGTTGACATGGCCAAAGATACAAGCAAGAAGTTTCACAGCAAGTAATCCCAAGCCAAGCTTTCTTTGAATTGAGATTTGTATAACTATATTTCCTATAATGTAAATAACCAACCATTAATATTTTTTATCAATATTCGTGTTTTTTACTGTAATTCTGTGAATTTTCTAAAGCATTTTATGTAAAAATATTTATTTCAATTAAAAAAAATTAAATGTACTGATATAATGCCTAAAAGCTATATACCAACATATATACTAATATACAATAGAGATATAAACTTTATTTACAATATAACCTACACAAAGTTAAGATGAAACTTACAAAGTACCTTCTTATTACCGCAATTAATGATTCTGTTTCAGCGAATATATTGTGAAATACATAGTATGTAAAAGGAAAATATCCATATTTTTTTAAAGAAAAATATTCACGATTTTATAAAAAAAACCTTACTGTTAAGGATCTGGTGTCTATTCTTTTTTGATAGTAGCAAGGCGCGGGTGACTTTTGGTTTCGATCACGCAATCACGTGATTTAGATTATAAAGGGAATTAATGAAATAAATTTCACATTGGAAATTTCAAATAATTAGTATCTACTTTTATGAAGATAGAAAAAAAAGATGAATGATATTCACTTCGATTTAATTTGTGATTGAGTGTCACTCTCCACAGCTATATGCACTAAAAGTGCATGTAATATGTTAAAGAAGGGCTATTTTCTAACTTTAACCTTTCCAGTTATTCATTCACACTGGTCCACATCATCAACCACACTGAATTACTTCTAAATACTAAATATAATATATAAAACAAAACGAACAAGTATCGACTATTTAGAAGTACTGGTCTCGAAAACGCTTATAAATTTGAAGAGTGCTTAAAATTATAAGATAGACTTATAATTAAATGCGAAGCGTATGAAGTATTGCCTGTGAAATAAGCGATTGAGCTAAAAAAGAGTAGAAAATTTATTGATATTTAGTATTTAGAAGTATTCAGTAAAACCGATTATCAAAATATCTATCTACGGTTAATGGTGTGGACTAGTGTGGATGAAAAACTGGAAACGTCAAAGTAAGAAAATATTAAAAAGTTATTGCAAGTCCCAATATAGCCAATGGTTTATGTGTATTATTCTTAGCACAGACTGAATTTATTACTTTGGTATAGAGATTAATGAGAAATGTATTTGTGATATACAAGGCTTTCTATTTTACAAGTGGTTTTCATATAGAATTTAATTAGATGGAATGGTATATAACGGCTTAATATTTAGTACATACACTTCATAAATTATAATGTTCTGTTTCTAGTGGCCGGAATGATTTGAAGGTAATTACAATGTGGTATATTTCTAAATTTATTACAGACACTACCTTTTTTACTGAAAGTTATCACAAGGAAGAAAAAGATAATTCTTGGCTTGTAATAGATATGTGAAATATTTAAATGCATAAACATTTGTACATTATAAGAGTTTAATTAATGGTGTTATTTATTGTGTAGATTGAGATTGCAGACTTTTTGGAAGTGCTTTAATAAAATATAAAAATGTAATTTGTTTTAATTTAAATATATGCAAAAAAATCTAATGGAACGATAGCTTACCGTAATGAAAAAAATATATCAAGGAGTGATGCCATATATCAGAGACCCAGATTTCTATAAAGAATAGTTTCTTGCAAAAACTTGGAGATCACAGACGAGCCTAGACTGGTTCAGAGTGATATGGAGTGAAAAAAGTTAAGTCAATTTCGCATCTGCAGTTCCTCTGGTGTTGCGGATGTCCATGGGCGTCGGTTCACTTAATGTTAGGCGACCCGCTGCTCGT
>DWLR01003300.1:0-13738 GCA_018246295.1 Papilio alexanor hazarajatica | reverse complement strand
TTGAGCACAGACGCAAAGTGGCTAGCCTCTCAGTGTTTTACAGGTTACATTTTGGAGAGTGTGCGCAGGAATTACATAAACTAATTCCCCCATCCCCTTTCTACCGCCGGACCTTTAGGCATACGGCTGGTTTCCATCCTTTTCGTAGTGGACGTGCCGCGAGTACGAACGAAGCGGTTCGAATCATCGTTCATCGTGCGCACGGCAAAGGATTGGAACAAGTTGCCGCCATCAGTGTTTCCAACAAAGTATGACGTGGGTACCTTCAAGAGGAGGGTGAATAGGCTATATTTAAATTAGCGCGTACCATCTTTAGACCACATCATCGCTTAATGTCAGGCGGGACTGTGGTCGAGTGCTAGTTTATTCCTTATAAAAAAAACCTAAATATTTTGAGTGGGTAAAATCCGCTCCCTTCATTACTCTCTTTTTTCTCTCTTTCGAATCTTCGCCTACTCATTTATCACTCTTAATCTGAATCGAATGAAATAATAAACGCGTGTGTACTGCGTAACATCTATCCTTGACTATTAAGGTCGATCAGATAGTAGTAGTTTATTATAAAAAAAATCTGTACATATTTTAATCAATTTATTGCATTTTTACATCTCAATATTTATTATATGCTCCCGTAGACTTAAAAACAGAACAGGTTTTGATTAACCGCCTCACTTATAAAAGATACAAGGACAACCTTAGAGGTAATAAAAAATGTTTTGCTTACTATTCTTTATATATGAGAATTTATTTCCTGATGACTATGCATGATGATCAACCATTTCCTAAGATAATCTTTTAACTAATTTCATCAAAAGTTTAATTGCAACATAACTTGGAATAAACTATTTACTGAGTTTTGCAATATTTTGTTTTAATATTAATACTCCAAACAAAGACTAAAAGTCTAAAATACTTTTTGTAAAAATGTAGGATTGTTAATTTAAAAAAAAAACAGCTAACAAAAACTGGAACACATTCGGCAACGGAACGCACAATAACACAGCCAAGTTTCAGTGTAACTGAGTGCGGTGGACTCGCACCGATGAACCGGAATTAAGCTGGCTCAACAAAGCTTTGATATTGTCAACACTATATGTGTACATGTATCGGTGTATGTACAGAGTTAATTACTCAGAACCATAGTAATTAAGCAACATAGTCCAGGAAATGTATGCACTAATACGTCTGTCGGTATTTAATTACAAATAATATTACTAGGAATATTGCTATAGTATTGGGTTTGTTAAACATAATATAAGCATATTTGTATACATGTAAATACCTTTATTCATCATTTATGTAAATTTATGTATATAACTTAATGGATAAATATGACATACTAGCAAGAGTGCTCAACTGATTTAAAGCAAAAACCAGTCCATATTATGTAGGAAATAGCAGACGGTGCGTAAAAAAGAAAAACGCAGAAGGAACGATTAAGAGGGGGGGTCATTGCATGTGGATTTATAAGACCACGTACGGTAGTAAACCACAAATTACGTCGGTTTTCTTTATGGTTTTATTACCTCCCTGATTGAAAATATCTAGTAATGCAGCAGTCTAATAGACATGTGCCATGATAAACGTAGTAAAAATTATATTAGGACCTTTATTTATAACGTGAATGCATATGACACATTAAAGTGTCCCTCGATTTATTTAATTTTTTATACAATAAGGGGGGCAAACGAACAGCGGGTTGTATAATATTTACTGACCACCATGGATATCCGCAATACCAGAGAAACTGCAGATGCGTTGTCGGCGTTCAATGAACGAGTACGTTTTCTTATTCAAAACCCCTAAATCGTATTGGTTTCGGAACACTTCTGTGGACAGATTATTCCACAACGCTGCTGTACGAAGTCGTTAGCAAAAACAGAAAGTATTTTAATGGTTAGTTTAAAATTGAACTGATTTCGTATATCCATTTTAGATATAGGGATAAGCGAGATGTTGTAATACTCATGTCATGTAATATGACCCGTGTATAAATTTCCTTTAGTTGCAACCCAGTTCAGCATAATTGAATTCAAGCATGCCGTTGTCCGCAGACATTCCTCTTAAGACACTTTGATATAAATACAAGTGAATGTATGACAGGAACTGATTAACTCAGCCGTGTTGCAATAAAATTGCATTAATCATATTACGAAAATTATATACAGAAATCATACAAACACACAACGACCACATGGAATATTGACGTTCATTCATTCCCCTTCCCCATTTCCCCACGTTTATGTGGGATCGGCACAACACGTTTCCTTCTTCCACGCTCTTCTATCAGTCGTCATCTCAGTAGTCACTCCTTTCTTGCCCATGTCATCTTTCACGCAGTCCATTCATCTTTTCTTAGGCCAACCCCTCCCAACCCTCCTCATTCACATCTAACACTCATTGTAACATGACCAAGATAACCTTTTGCTCCTAAATTTGTCTACCGCTGATGTTACTTTCAGACTTCCCCTAATATTGAATAATGACGTTAACTAGAGACAATTTATACTTTGTCTTTTTATATAGAAGAAGGCAGCAAACGAGCAAACAGTTCACCTGATATTACGTGACCATAGGCATCTGCAATAAGCTAATGAGTTAGAGAAAAAAACATGTATCCTTTTCCTATCCATCCCCTCCCTCGTCAAATCCTCCACTTCCCATCCCTTTTTTATTAAAAAAAGGTTTTCAGTGTTTGTTTATGTCACTTTGTTTTATTGCCAATTTACATAACATATTTATTTTTTTGATTGAATGTTTGATATAATGCCTACATCCAAGAACGGAGTTAATTCTCCACTTTGAAAGTATGAGTTGCCTTACATAACATTGCCATTTACTAAGGTACTAGCTTAAAAGTCACAAAAAGTAATTCGAAACTTATATTAATTTTCTTTATTTTTTTTTCTTTTATATGTTTACGAAAAAAAAAAGAAACAATACAATTGACATAAAACTAAACTTTAATATTTCTCTATAAATTTTACTTTATATTTTATTTTAATTCCATTGTTTCTAGTTTTCCTTTTAAATAAATGAATTTTTAGTCTTATGTTTACTCTTTCTCGGAAGCCAAAACAACTGAAACCTTAAACTTTTGCTTTTTTCAATTTCAAACAGTTTAAAATAAAGTCCGTCACACATAGAGTAAAACCCATTAATATAAAACATATTTACAACTCTTGCATATAAAAGTTAATGCCGTTATCCATTGCCATAAAGTTTAACTACAAATTGCTCTCCTAATAATATACTAAATTTAAAAAAAACATAAAAACATGAAAATAATAGTAAAAACTAGGAAACGAGTCGAACAATTTCGATAATCAACAAGGAGAGCCGCACACGCTACGAAATAGATTGTATCGCAATAATTGTCGTTAGACGCGGACGTTTGCATGAAATAATGCTTAATTTCAATTCCGTGTGCATTAAGTACATATGTAAACTTGTGTGGAGCCCTGCCAGTAAACTTCGATACACATCGTTATAGCTCAGCAAGCTTACGTCGCGGTATCGGAAGGGTACATTAATGGCTCCGATGCATTGATTATGCTAATTTTATTATTGAAGTTTCATTCGTCATGACTGTTCCCGGACGCAATTTTACTCTGCGTCCTTCATCGCAGTACCATGCTGCATAACAATAAAGAGAGTAATAAAATAACTTCAATAGACTTTCATTGATTTCAACGAATGTATGTATGGAATTATCATCAAACCGACGTGGTTTGTTTCAGCATGTGAAATAGTAAAACTCCCGCTCTTCTTGGATGTAAATGCAATGAAAAGATCTCAGTAAACAGTCAAAAATTCTGCAAATTTATAAAACTTACTACTATCTTTCGCACTAGTCAAACTGTGCGAATATCGGCCAAATATCTGGTTTGAAGGTCATATGTTGCTTGTATAAAATAAAAATGCTGTTAAAAACTTGGCAAATAAAAATTTGTAATCTCTACATACTCTTTTCGGTTACGGTCGTGTGTAATTATATTACAACTAAGGGTTGACAAGTATCATATTACGAGCACGGCAGAGACATACATTGTAGTGTAGAAACATGTAGAATTACACGTGTATTGAAAACGTGTGAAGTCTTGTGAAGGCTGCGTCGTGACCTATATCATACACTCTCAATGGATAATACTTAAGATAAGACCCATCTCACTCTGCAGCAAGGATTAACCTGATATTTTTTAAATAAAATACGTATTTATAAAGGTTGTATAGATAATTTATACAGAGTTATACATCGGTAATGTTTTTTGTAACGAATTATTTGGATTTCTGTCAATAACTATCTAAGATTTTTATCGTTTTTTATTTTACTAATTGTAATTTTTACCTTCGTTGCTGGGAGGTAATTTCTTTAAGGAAGGAAGGACACTCCGCTACTTAAATATTTAATAGTTGCTTTTGTCCCAGTTTTAGTCAATCTCAAAGCGATAATAATTTACTGGATTAGGGTACGGACTACAGACAACCGATCGTGAGGTCGTCGAGGTTCGAATCCCGCCCGCTATTCGAATATTGTCGCTTCCAATATCCTAGCACAAGAGTTTAAGCTTAGTTGGAATGTTAAAAAAACTCGGAGATCAATCCAATAAATTAGTCTTCCACTTATATCTTCGTCTAATAGTTACATAAGATATGCAAAAATATAGTTTTTCATTCTTGTGTAAATAACTTCAATTAAAATTGTATATTTCTCCATTTACATTATCATATTGTAATCAATTGTATATTTCTACATATATATGACGGAGATATTTGTTTATCGACACGCCTGATTAACTTTCGACTGACGTTAGTATGAGAAACGAAAACAAAGAAATTAATAAGAAGAAACATCCCGTGTGTTATTAACTTATTAGCGCTAAACAGAATTTCATTTCACGTACAAGTCTAACCGCTTGGCAGTAAACAAACAGAATTATCCGCTTTCATTGCCCGGAAGGTTGGTTCCTTGATTTTGTATGATAAACAAACTTATATCGACGTAAAGTAAACACGATCGTAAATTTTACAGCATTATATCTTCGTTTATTATTTAACAGGAAATTCTATATCAAATCAGAATTATGTTTCTTTTGCATCGTTTTATATTTATCATATCCTTTTGTAGTGTACTTTACTTGTGTTACAAAACAAATTAAAATCGACCAACACCAAATAAATATGTATACGAAATAGTTTAATTTACTAGTAGATCATTTTATTTTCGTGATCCTCTAGTGATTATTTTATAGTTAGACCAACGTCAGCGATCCCATTGAAATCTAAATAGTTGAGTGAAAGATACATTTTTGATGAATGATTTCTTATATTTACGCTAATGTTAGACATTGAAATTTAACTAGTTTTATGAAATGTACCACCTGAATTTAAAATCTGTAAAATCAAGTTCCATTTCAATAAAAAATATATAATAATAGTACATAGATTTCATAAAATGTTCTACGCATTGTTCAAAATTCAGAGCAGATTTTTCTACATTTAAAAGGCAATCGACCCCAATCATTCGGAATAATATCCGTATCTCAGATAGTTCCTTTTTAACACGCTAACGAAAAAAAATCACATTATAAGTTTTTGTTTGTTGACGTAACGGCAGATATAGGGACTTTTATACATATATATGTCTGTTTCAAATGGGCTAAAACACGCGAGCGGTTAACATTAAAAGAATCATCAAGAAACAAAGTAATGTCCGTAGTTAAGTCATCTTAAAGTGTGTTATGAAGCATATACTTAAAGTCGAACGAAAGTAACACGCTAATGATGAAGATAAATCCCCTTTGTGTCACGGCACGGCCGGAGATTTCGAACTTACGCGCGTGTTGTCCGCTCCTTAATTTGTAGCTCATTAACATCAGTCATTAATCACAGTTTTAATAACAATTTAACCCGGACTGGATTAATATATCTTCATTTATTCACGTGCAGCTGGCGACGGGCCGGAATCCTCAAAGTTTTATCATTTAAATTTCACCGAGCATACAAAATCGATGCCGCGACGAATGGATGCTATCTTTCTGAACGCGTATGCGACAAAACGCGTGCAGGAAGCGGCTTTTGTTATTTACCCATTGTGAACAATTAAACATGAAAAGATGTGATAATCTCGAATGTCTCTTTGTATTTTTTAATTCAACATGCGGGGTGGTTGTAAATTATAAGTATTGCATCATCGGTGCTAACGTTTATGTCATACAATGAATTGAGCGTCATGTTTAAACGTAGGGTTGTACATTAATTTAGTCGAGCGTGTGCCCTGCGCAACGATCGCTAAATTCAGGGTGTACCATTATTTATTACACTACAATATTTTGTTGCAGTCCACCGCTTATGGCGCGTATATTTTTTATGAATTATTTTTTATTAACGACTAAAAATGGGTCATTATATTGCATTGTAGCGGTCGGGTTGTAATTCATTACTGGGCTAGATGTTTATTTTTCTCACGAGTCATGTTCGTATACGTATATATTTTCATAATATTTTTTTTGTGGAGAATACGGCAAACGAGCAAGAGGGTCACCTGATACTAAATGACTGCTACCCATAGGAAATTAGTTACAGTTGCGTTCCTACCTTAACAAGAGGAGATAGAATTAAAATTGAAATTCATCCCCTTCCTCCGACAAATCCTCTTCCTCTTTCCATTCGTTCTGTATTAGAATAAGAAGGGAAGGAAAAGAACACTAGAATTAGGCCTCTGTCACCTCACTCATCAGACCAAACGCACAATTACTTCTACTTCAGGTCTGTTTTCGGTGAGATCGTGGTCGTTGCGTTCATTAGACATTTTTTCATTTATTATGAGAGTAAGGTAAACGGGGAAATGATTTGTAGTAAGTTATTAATGCTCTTTCTACGGACCAACTCCAAAGCTCAATACAGTATGATGATGCATAGACGGAGAAAAAGAAAAATAATTTTTGACGAATAATAATTTTAAAACTCTAATCGTCCCCGGTATTAATGAGGTCTTTAAATATTTTAATATCTTGTTCGTAATATAAGTAGGTAAGTTCTTACTGTTAAAAATTATAAAACAGTACGCTATCTCGCCCTATGTCATATTAATTAGAACTGGTTTCGTTACACAGAGGGGTAGGAAACGATTACGCATTTTTATTTTACACGGTCTGCGCACATCTCTCGCTTTTCACCAATGTATGGCATACGTGCTACCTATTATTAATACGGAATGACTAGTATCATTTGTACATATATGTAATATAGATGCATATATGTATGTATCTAGCACTATGGTTGCGTTGCTGTTATTCTACTAATACTATAGTATATAATCGGTTTTTAGGTCACACCACAAACGAAGTTTCGTAACCTTAGAACAGAATAAAAACATTTGGTATTTCAAGATTATTATGATATATTATTTATAATTCAATTAGTAGTTTGCTATTCTCCTTAAGAAGCGAGACTACCCGTATATATAGACACAATAGACTTCGCTTCAAACTTCTAATGAACGTCGACCTAAGTTTTGCAAATAGGTCGCGAAAACTATGCCCAAATGCTAAAGTTGTTCAACCGATCTTATGATCGCAAACTGCACATTTTATGCAGTTTCCGATCATAAGATCATAATGATAATATTACTATGTGAATAAATTTAATAACACAATAGTTCACCGGACTTATTGTTGTAAGAACCGCTTAAGTTGTTTGACCCACTTTTCCGAACTTATTCGGACCAAGGATAGAGTAAAAATTGCTATGTTTTTATCACAGTGAGAAATATTAATTGCAACTAACGTTCACACCACTCATTAGCTCAAACCAAAATCAGATCTGTATTCCATATTCGATGGTGGACCGACTAACGTAGCGACCAAAATGACCTAAAATTTTTACACATACAAAATATAACAATGCACACTTATAGCGAAATTGGACTAAATAAGTATCCATACATTATCGCCACAGGCCGCACTTAATTATACTTAATAATGCAAGCGTGAATCGCTCGGCCGGCCCCGGTGCAAATTACTATTCTAAAATTACCACACAACTATACAAAGAGAAATCGTTGTATGTTAATCGAATCGATCGAATAGTTCGCATAGCAAGCATCGTCTCCTGGGGTTGTAGTCCCATATTATCGGTTTGCCTCGAAGCTATTTGGGTGAAATGTTGCCAAATTCGTTAATTGGCCATGTCGTCTATTGTCAAATGAATATAATAACGCTATAGTTTTGTTGTGAAACTGTGTCGCCAGATGGTATGCGAGTTGACGTGTCCCAGCGGGACTTTTGCGGAATGCAACGAAATCATTTAAGTTCTTAATATTTTACTCGCTCTATTGACGGTCACCTTTTCTATTTACTAAGTGTATGCATTATGTTGTTACGCACGCTGTTTATTAAATAGGATATTTACAGAATTACCATTAAGTAGTAATCATCCATTAGGTCATGCTTTTACCTTTTACAATTTTAATCAATTGAATCCAAAGAGTACCATATACATTTTGTCTATACAATGTACTATGCTTTTAAAAATTACGCTTTATTTTATCTTACATCGGAAACAAATTAGTTCTTTTCGCTATTTTACTTTTTCAAATATTTTGCATCCTTTGATCAATTATTTTTTGTACAGTAAAAATAAGATAAAGAAAAGGTCACGGACGGGCAAAATAAGAGTATCGGCGTGGATTATTTAAAAAAAATCATCTCACATACTAAAGATAAAAATATTTATAAATCACTCTTATCTACGTTTTAACTTTGCTACGTTTTAACAGCATATTAAAAGTTTGTGTCATATTAAACTTTTATATATATGCGTATATAACGTTTTTATCGTAGAAATATAACATTTAATACGCTCGTCTCTTGTAACCTATATCCATTTGCTGGAAGTATTTACATGGCTCGTGTGTATGTGTGGGTGCTAGTGCAGACCCACGCGGCGCACCCCTCGCGTTTCATTAAATACATTTCCGCATATCACGCACTGTGTCATTTCCCCTCTAGTTATGTGCCGGTACTACTACCAATATTTGCGTCGATAACGATATTTTACCAATCCATTATTTAGCCAAATCCATTAACTCCCTTAGGTAAGGAAAACATTTTAGTAATAACAACAATTACACTAAAGATATCTTATACTATCATTCATTCATCACATTTTTGAATTATTAGTTTAAGATGAATTTTAAAAAACAATAAATACTATTTTGTCATTTTTGTCCACATTTTGTTTCGCGGATTTAACTAACTTATATAGTAAAAAAAAGTAATTAATTTAATTTTAGTAGGCACATTTGACTTTTATTACATTTTTTTAGTCACAGAATATTTTATATCGATATATTCGAAAGAAATAAAGTTACATCACTAATCGCGTAACCATGGGAAGCTATTTGTGGATTCAATCAAATCCACAGAATAGTGTTATTATCAGCTTGAAAACATTCATTCAATATAGAAGTTACTCATTTTAATACATATGTACTTTGTGTAAACCATGATTGCTAGTAACTTTGATATCATTAAATAGTAAGTTTTCATGAAGTTTCCAGTAATATTTGTCAAACTATTAATAAAAAAATGATAGATATCATTCAATAACCAATCACATATAAATACTTATTGATTATGATTAAAAACAAAGTTACGAACCTTATAATTACGAGTTCAATATTTGTGATGTATGTAATGTCGATTCGGTGTTGGATAAATTTCTAATATCAAAATGTTACGTTAATATTCATTATTATACTGCTATGCTCTAAATAATTAATCCAGTTTTAGAAATGCACTATTCCGATTATGCCTCTCAGAATAGTGCCGGGATTTGAAAACCTAATTTTTGATATTGGCTACAGTAGGTCTTCCAAATGTAAAGAAGAATTTTGGTCAATTACTCATTCTCTTAAATCTCGCTTCCGTTTTCATTGTCTATCAATAGTGTATTTTCGAATCCTAGTTATTCAATACTTTGTAATTACACTTTACTAACAACCCAAACAGAGAATATTTTTTCTTACATATCACGTTTATAAAAAAAATCATCACATTTTTTCAGCCAATTTACAGATCAGCTAATAATAAATTATCGTAAACCTTCCAAGGCAACTTAGTCTATTATTAAAACTGTGTAAAAATTGTGTCTGTTGATTTTTCGGTTGCCCGTAGTTTTGTTTATCTTCACATATCTTTTAAAGTAATAAACGTGTTATGAGAATTTCATGCTTTATCTTACTAACATATTATTACTTGAATAACGACTAATACTGAATTGGAAAAATAGCGTCGTAAATGTCGTACGATATTCAATTATTATTTTTTTAAATAGTATGGTGAATTACTCATAAAAGATAGATATATGCCATTATGCCATAAATCTTTTTGTATACCTGTAAAATAGGAATATCCCACAATACTTTGTACAGCCAAACATTTCTATGAATCACCCTCTGTACTGGTGAAAATCGCATTAAAATCCGATCAGCAGTTTTTGAATTTATCGCGAACTGACAGACAGACGCGCCTGGGGTCTTTGTTTTATAACGTGTAGTGATCTTACAGATACCAGTTATTCATATATCACACTTTGCTTATTCTTATTACAAACTTTGCTTCAAAATTGCGTTAAATTTTGGTAACCATAGAGATCGTTTCCATCCAAACAATGACCTTATCATCCCTACATCTATTCGACGTGTCAATTCTTGCATATTACAATTACCGGCATGGGACCGATAGGGCAACAGTGGGGATTTTAGATTCCGTTTATCTATAAACTAAATTGGCTGTTATACAGATTTCGGGAATTGTTTATAATTTTGTTTCCCATGCTGTTTCATTATTATGGCGGTCGTGGATGCGTTTCACTCCCTCGTTTATACCCGCTAGTGGTTGCATAGGGTTCGCGTGAGGATTACAGTTTATTTGAACGTTTAATTTATTTCTCTTCGCTTAATAACATATCATTACTCTTTTTTAACGTTTTTATTACCGGTTAAGGTTCACACAGACGTCAACTGCAAGAAGTTTTACAAACAGTGAACGTATTAGAGGGCTTAAATAAACATATCTATACAATAAAATTAATATGTAACATTTTAAGCGAAGAAATTAAACTTAATGATAATACTGATTGTTATTATAAACGATAAAGATTTGGAGAATAATGATACATAAATGTAAACTATAAGCGATCCGCCCCGGCCATCACGTGAAGCAGACCCTATATGTACCTCTGTTGCTGTGGCAACGTAATAACAAAGTAATATCCTTGTACGTAATAACTTAAACGAGAAACCGTTGAGTAGCTTCTGATTTCATAGGATGCAGATAAATAGACAGAACTGGTGTGGACTTTGTTTCATAGTGTTTAGGGATAATTGTACAAATGTAATGTAAGAAACAAGTTTAGATGTTAGAAAAAGATTCATTTGCGATCAATTAAAGATGTATTGATAATTAATAAGATACATACAGAACACCAAATTGTAGCCAAGAACGTAGAGGACAGTGGAATTGGTTAAAGATGGATTCGGATGGGTAATAAAATGCCGAGAGTCGTTTTATGGCGTATTTACATTTAACGCATGATACGAGAAAGTATTCAGCATCGCATGCTAATGAGTATAGACGAGACCACCAAAGGAGTCCGTTTTTAATTTTCGAGAAAAGAGATTAATTGTTAAGCGTTTAATTTTAACATCACTAATTAGTCTAAAATAATAACCAGCTATTTGGTCTTTGATCTGCAACGGGATAAGAAAAGAATAACCAATTCCAAAGAGTTTCGTTTATTATTACAATATTTATATCCATTTAGTTTCTGTGTTTCCTCATGTACGTTGTTATATTTGCATACGTTAGACAGCAACTGTTGAAAGTTTCCACTGGCGTATTTTTGGAATAGGATCTGCCATTGGTAACTTCTATAGAGTTATAAGATTTTAAGAAAGTATTTAGTGTACTATTAAATTAAAAATAATTTAAGTCCCTCTGTTGTAACCTAATTTTAATTTAAAATGAACACATTGTCTTAAAATCATGAACTAAAATGAGAAACCCTTGGTTTTGTTAAAACACGAAGCATCTTTTTGAATGCGACGTAGATTATTTAAAACGACACTGCAAATACTAATGCATTGTCTCCATTCTTTCTTATTCATTGTGTCATTGCTTCTTCTTTCCGTTGGTGTTTTTTTTTTTAATACTTACATACAGCGCTGGAGTAAATGCAACGAAGTACTACACGAAAAATAGGTAACTCAATATTTACATATAAGAACTTTTAAATGGAGTTTATTTCGAATAGTAAATATTCTACGCAATAGCTATATTATGACATAAATGTGATAGTACATAATCCTATCACTCAACGCCAGAGCCGTATTTTAAGTTTTGATAACTACGAAGTTACAACAATACATTCAAAGTTTTTGAAAGTAGAGCTCCACCCTCAAGGTAAATTGGAAATCTTCGGAAAATGATCCGTTCGTCACATCGGTGACGTAGTAATAAGGTAGATAGAAATAATACATTTCCATTTTGCGATCCATAACATAAGATTTATTTACAGATTGGCAATTAAACGGATTAAATAATTGCGTGTTAGCGCGAGGTACAAAGTTTTCTCATCTTCTTGGAAATGGTTTACTATTCGTACGATTTTTGAGCCGTTATCACGTGATTTTAAATCTAAAGTCTTTTTAATAAAAAAGTTATTAATTAACATTCCGAAGTAAGTAATTTTTAATGATAAAGTACAAGATTCAACAATCAATTTACAATTTTACGGGCTTTAAAATGAAAATTAATGGTCTTTAGTATCAAAACAAAACATTTACTGCATTGCTATTAGATCGGACACGCTACATGATTAATCCCTAACGAACTAAATCGAAATTTGGAAAAGAAATCCAATTTGATATTTATATTTTGTGGCGCTTGTATAGATTATATATTGGAATCATGTCAACACTATTTGCGTCAAATTATAACCTGCTTGTAAATATTGGAATACTTACTCAATTCATAAAATGATAAATATGTTGTTCATAATTTTCTAAAAATTTACTACTGATTTTTCTTTTTTTTTTTTGTGACGCGACCTGACCTCTAAACACCTTTTACCAGTTCGTCTATAAAATTTATATTAGCCCGCAGTATTATAAATTTTATACGCAAACTGGTAAAAAAATTGTATTTGTATATGGCTATTTTGAAAAAGAATTTTAATACCTGTGATTCATATAAGTATGTAAATAACAATACGATGCCTGAATGTGACTAATGTGATTAGAGGAAATGCAATAATGGGATGGATGACTACGTATAACTAACTCGCACTGTCTAAATATTTACATCGAAGGAACAAGTTCTCTAAGGTCAGTATTAGTTTTAACGTAAAAATGAATACATTTTGACACAACAGAGCTTCCATATCGACCGCTGGAAGTGTTTGTATAGGCAATCCTCGCTACGTCCTCTTGTGCCACCAAAGAGTGGCGCGGACCGGTTGGCTTTGTTTTATATAGCTTACATATATTTGTATCCTTGAATACTGTTTACAGTTTTATAATTATATTGCAAAGTAGTTGCTAGCTTAGGCTTGATTAATTATTAAAATCAATGAATTCTTTTTTCGGCCAGGCATCGAATGATGGGATTTAATGATGGGGTGACTAAGACACTAAGTATGTTATAATTATTGATATATATATATATATATATAT
>DWLR01003299.1:0-13745 GCA_018246295.1 Papilio alexanor hazarajatica | reverse complement strand
AACGTACGTAACACCTCCACCCTCAGACCAGCAACTATTTGAGAACATTGAGCGAAAAAGTTGCTGGGAGTTCCTTGTTGGGTCCTTGGTATCCTTGCTTCTCAGTATCTAAGAAAAATATCATCACAAACAAATTTCTCGGCAAATAAATAACACGGCTCAACCAAAACATCAGTTCATTTACGCTTTTACTTTAAGCACAAATATTTTCACAACTTAATAAAAAATAATATTCGGGTCTTCAAAAGAACCAATAGAAAAACAATTCACATTTTTGTGAACTTAATAGCCGCAAGGTCTGGCTGTTTGGAAACAAAACAGAAACTAAATCGATTTGTCCCATTCATGTGTGTTTTATTTATAGTCTTTATTCCAGTTACGATCACTGCAATTCGATTTAAATAATAATTTACCAACTTAGCGTGAAGTTAATCTTTCAAGCGCGAATTCAATATTATTTGTAATTTCGTAATAAAAAATAAAAAAAAACTGCATATTGTTTTCTTGTCCCTGTTTTGCTTTTCAACCATGAATACATCATATTTGATGAACTAGTACTTAATTAAAAAAATAAGCTCAGCTGTGCACTTCTTAAAGGTGGGGTGTATGTACATATATGTATACTGGAAACGGTTTTGATACTATATTTCACTTGATGCTCCTAAATACTGAGTATCACAAAACCAAACGAACGCGTATTGATTATTTACAAGTATAAGAGTCTGGAACTCATAACGCTTCTGTCATTGGAAGTACTTGATACAGACCCTATTCGTAGACAAGACTCATACGCACCAATCGTACGCGTAGGCGCCACTCTTACTCGGGGCCTTGAAAGACGCGATCGAACGCAACAAGAGACTCGTTCGACGGACAAATCGAAAACCGTTATTATTACTCACATATTAAGATTTTTTAAGTACCGCACGGAAGTCGGCTTAGGAATTAAGATCGTCCATACAAAGTCATTTTAACGTGTATTAATTATAAGCGAGAGAATGATTCAATGAACGCATTGTGAGTGTAATAAAAGCTCGACATAAAATCGACCGTAAACTTCACCGAATAAGACAGTGTTTCGTTTTTTTGTGTATGTTTCAAGTTTTTGAATTTAGTTGGTGCAACAACAACTAAATTAAAAACTTGAAACATTCTTTGTTCAATTGCTTTATAAATTGTAGTTGTTTGTATCGATTTATAGATTAACTTTATTGGGGTGGTGCTACAATAAGTACTCATTGGAGTATAGTCATTGGAGCTAGTTTTTGGAACGCGTATTATTTACGCGAGCTGTAATAGGGTTAAATAAATATGGATTATTAATGTAAACATCAAAGATTTTATAAACATACTGTATGATAAAGGTAAACTTGAGTGATGCAATCCGTTATGTTAGTTTGACCTACGAACACTGTCTCCTGCCTATCTGACATTTGCACAAATTATTGCCTTGGGCAGTAACATGCAATAGTCTAACAGAAATTTATACCTATACCTGTCTATTTCTATCTTAGGTAATTAATGAAATGAAGTATATTCAGAACTCCTAGAGACATACACACTGATAATGTATAGAAGTTAAGGTGTCAGTCTTATAATTTCAAACGAGCAATTCTATTTTATATTTTCATTGAAAATGTCGTAGTTTTGTGGTAGTTACAACACAAAGTGAATTGAAATTGATTAAGTTGTAAGATTTAACTGTAGGAAAATTAAGCAAAACTAATCAGATTATATAAATTATTTAATTTGTAAAACTTGTAAGGGTGCCGATGAACGAAATTTAATTAAATTAATGTTACTGCAAATACTCGACGGTGTGTCAATACACCAACGGTACGATTAATATTAATAATTCTCCATATAAAAAATGTCTTAGTTTATATTTTATTGTTGTCAGTTTATTATAAATGTTACAAAGGCTTTCAAGTTCGTAAACATTGAATTTATAACAATTTTGATTACATTCCGCGTTCATGCCATTTTGTATTGACATGATTATTTGGAAATTTGAACGATATGTCAATATTTTAAAAAACTGTTCTTAGTTTTATCAGTTAAATATTGAAGCTTAAAGAGGTTTTACGTTAATTAACATTAAATTAATAAGGGTTCTAATTATATTTCGGGACCATACGACTTTGTGTTCTTGATTGTTCCATGCATTTTTATTAGAAGTTAGAATGTTAAGGCTTTCAGAGATTTTAAAATTTGTTAACCTTTAACTAAAAATAGTACAGGCTGAATTCCGCATTAATGCAACTATGAATTGTCATGTTTCAGTCTCTATTGAAGCAAAAAATGCTTAAACCGAAATTGAAAAGTAATTATTATAAGTAGACAAAAAAGTAGAGAATAAATTGGATCATTTTCAAGTGTTATTTTGATTTTTAAAAAGCAGTATAAGTAAAGTCGTAAAATTTTAATAAGCGCTGTAAGCAATGAAGTGGTACAATTTTAGAAAAACTTTTGCGCTCATCAGTTCTGCTTATTTCTCTTCTCTTCGCACGCACGATCGCACGCACGCACGCACGCACAATCGCACGCACGCACGCACGCACGCACGCACGCACGCACGATCGCACACACGCACGCACGCACGATCGCACGCACGATCGCACGCACGCACGCACGCACGCACGCACGCACTATATATATAAGAAAACTTCGGTTTTATCAAACATATTGGAACATGCGAATTTAATCGTAAAAGCTGAGTTGAGCGGAGAGCAGTATACTTTGTTTAAAATGTTAAGGTCTAAATTTGGAACATATATATTTATTTCGCTAATCTCGAAAAAGCTCAATCTAAATACAAAGATCTACATAAAATTTTGTATTGAGAGGAGATTTTTATTTCTATTAAATATAGGTGGCTTACACACAAAAAACACGTGTTTCGTGTAGCGTCTCGAAAAAATATAACAAAACATTGAAAATATCTTGTGGTTTTTGCATTGCTTGCAATCGATAATTACCTATGAACTACTAATTCCGTAAAGTTCTATGAGATGGCGCTATAAGAAACTATTCTGATAACAAATATGTTTTACGAAAGAAAAAAACCCGATCTTTCATAAGACAACGCTATAAAAGGTACAAAGGAGAAAGATAAGCCATCTATACATTTATTATACATAAAAAGGTTTTTTTAATTTATTATCATTAATGACATGACAAATATATGTAAATGGACAGTTTTTTGATCTATAGATGACTACGGTTATACAAGATTATCTCTGTTCTCTGCGTCGGTACTTCGGTGACCTGTTGACTTGCCACCGGCCCAGATATTTGTTTTCTTTACACTCAAGTCACTTTTCTATTCTTTCTTCACAATTCGTTTCTTCATTCACAAATACCAACGGTATTTATTTACTTAGCTATGATAGTTATTATAAAGCACTAATTTCATTAAGTTTTATCGTTCAAAAATTAGCCTGAATAATTGAAGTATGTTTATACAAGTGGTATAGTTTGTATAGATAAGAATTTTTTTTGTACGTAAATAAAGATACCCAGAAAAAAAACGACTCTGGCCAAAACATGCCAGGGGAACGAAAGGGCGGCATAGCGCCGCCCAATAAAAAAAAGTGATATTGTTTATGTATAATTATGTTCTTTTGTAACTATTCCATGTTATATAAGTTACTCTGAGATTACGTTACATCTTAAATGTACATAAGATCTGGAAATCTTTTAAATTGTCATTGTTATAAGATACTCGTAAATCGAACAACTGACTATCAGAATGTTAGCTGTATGATATTTTTTATTTATATTTAACTTTAATAATTATCAAACCGCGTCACTTTAAACTCTTATCGTGAGGAATAATTATAATAATCAAAATATGATTTCGGCTATTTTAAGAATTAAACTTTTCACCAGTACGGCCCATCGCAAAATCTGTAAAATACTTCATAAAATAAACGAGTTTTATTTAAAAGGCAACTGCAAATTGGTAGGGACGGTGAGTAAGCAAATCCGATTTCCGTCCATTGTACAAAGTATTTTAATGATACCTTCCCATTCGCTTCGACGATCAAAGCTCCAACTTTATTACAATGGAAATTCCAAGAATGTTGTCGATAGCGAGCTGAGGAAAGTTATTTTACGAAAAATGAAGTCAGTTAAATTGTTCTTGGATTTGTACTTGCTTGAAAAGATCAAATCTTACGGTAGTAGATCCCGCAGCAATAACATCTGTTACCGAATGGTCCGACTCCACCCGTGAAATACAACACTTTTTTTTTTAAAACTACAATGATTAAACTAGATCTTTACCACGATCACACCTGACTAGTGGGGTTAGTACTAATTACTAACCATTAGTTTAGTAACAGCCTATTCAGGCTTCACAGAAGACAGGCGTGAGGTAGAAATTTTCTGCGTTTGGTTTTTCAAGTAAATTGCCGGGGGCTAAATTCTAGTCCCACTCTTTCCAAATAAAGAAAGGATGGGAATAGAGAAGTGGATTGATCGGGGAAAGGCGAAAATATATAGGAAAAATTAATAGTTTTTTTCTGCTTTTGCTCTATCCATTAAAGATAGGAAACGCATCTGTAACTCTTAAGCTTATTGCAGATTCTTATGGATATCACCCACGCAAAATTAGTTTACTTTATATTATGTCTTATGCTTACTCGTTTGCTCCCTTGTACTATATAAGAAAATTAAAAATTTCAATCACTTTAATCGCACTATTCTAGTAAAGCTATGGTATCTGTTGCGTTTATTTGTAATCGTATTTGTAAGTTTGGAACGTGAGTTCAGGTCCGGCTTCAGTCTGTTAAAATTATATTGAGGTCAAGAGACAAAGGAGAAAGGGTAAGGGTTCGACAACCCCACTTAATAAATAGAAAGTTAAGCAACAGGCTCATCTTGACCAAAAGAATTTTCTTACGTGTTAGACTGAACATTGACCACAAGTATCAAAAGTGATTCTGAGACCTTTAAAAACATAGGAGTTGTATGTACGAACTTAATTTTCTCAGGAACAGTGTGTTTTCTTCAAACGAGAGTGGCATCCTGAGAAAGAGGGACTCCCTCCCCTTGCCACATTCCTGTTCCCTCTGTCAAAACTTTTATCATTTCATAATTTTGCATGCACAATAGGAAGTAAGCCTAAGACTCAAAAAACTTACAAATCAAAGTTGCGTGGTCAGTGTTGAGATTATATCAAAATGGTAATTACCGGTACTTAAAACATTGTGTGACTATACCAATAGAAAACATAGAATCATTGTCTAATTCAAAAAAAAACTTTTCAATTTGCTATTTATTGTTAGAAACTGAACACAAGGGAGCACAAAAACCGATTGTATGTAGCTAATGTTCACATTTTTATAATTAGAATCTATTCATCGTATGTATTGTTAACAAAAAAAAGTACATAATTAACAAAATATAATACCCTATTAGTTATGTTTAGAAGCAATAAAAGAGAACAAAGGAAAAGTCGGCAGCGGAAATACGCAAAATACCAAAGTCTAGCCGCGCCCGTATTTTCTTAACGCAACGCAACTGAATGGTGCTTACGAATTTTTTTGACAAATTACTTGAAATTATATGAATGTTTATTTTTTAACTGCATCATAATATTCTATGATGAATGATAAATTGCAATTAAGTACACAATTAGGAATAAGGTTAAAAAAATATGAAGGAAATCTCATTATAATCGCAGCTTGATGAAAATCTTTATGTAACAATCTTCTTAAAGAGAAAGAATATTTGTTATTTAGCATTTTTTACTTAATCTTATATGCATCAATGTAACTCATTTCGTTCAGAAATGAGGTACAACAGAAATTTAGCTATTATTATGATAAAAGCTTTGAGCTTAGTATTAGAAACACAATGTATTATGCTAAATTAAAAGTATTCATAAAAAACAAGAGCTCAACGAAGCGCTGTGCGATACACAAAAAACTACTTTGTTTTCATTTTTAACATATGATTAGAAATTAATTATTAGTAGTGTATATATTTGTTTCACTTAATTCAATATGAATTCATTCATCCTCTGTAAAAAATCTTATAACAAGTAATCATAGGTCGTAATTAAAAGTAACTCTAATAAATTGAATCTTAAAGTTGACAGTACGAATTGTTAAGAAATTAGGCGACGTAAGCATACAGTTGAAACTTGAACAGCAAATAACATGTTGCTAGGATAAAAACCTCAAAAACATTTTCTAAAAGTAATTACGAGCTACTAGTACAAGCCAGATGTTAAAAATAATAGTATGAAAGAAATCACTAAAAGCATTTTCTACGGTCGACTTGATGCTTCAAACATCAACTTGTGGCCAATTAGAGTTTTTTTAAACAATTAACCGGTCGCTGTGACGCCTAGTTTACCTCTTTAGACACTCTTGGTTTTATTTTACTACGGTGTTTTTAGAGCTTTTAAGATTTAATCTTTTGTTGGATGAAATCATTTAAAAAGCTTATAGTGTTTTATTGTTTTATTACTCTAACGCGTAACTTTTTAATCGACTCCAAAAAAGGAGAAGGTTCTCAATTCGCTTGAATTTTTATTTTTTTTTTACCGCAAAACCTCGTAGGATTTAAAAAAACCGATTTAAAAAAATATTTTGTTTGAAAGAGTACATTCGCAAGTGGGTCCCATTTAATTTTGAACGTCAATGAACCTTGGGTTCCGAAGATATACCGAAAATTGACATATTATTTACTTTTCTTATTTACTTAAGACTGTTTTTGTTTGGCTTTCTGATTTTTTATAATTTGATTCTAGAGATATTAATTTCGATATTAGATAACATGCCTCAAAAAAATTCCTTCTTATAACATTGCCATGGCAAACGATATTGTAAATGAAGCTGTTTTCTATTTCTTATCGATAAAAAGGGAAGAATTTCATCAATTTGAAGTCGGTTATGTTTTTGTGGAAAAAAATGTTTAAAGTTTTATTTACATTGGGATTTATAAAAATTTTTCTTGTTAGTTTTGAAGACAAAAATATTAAATTACACTAAGGGACTATAATACAAGTCTTTTGAAGACACTTGTATTATAATTTCCGTATCATATCAATCGTAACCACTCGATAACATTCGATTCGATTCCAATGCTCGACTTAATAAAATCCACTTCTAATTGCTATTATCAGTTTAAGCTGGAGTGATTGGAGAATGAAAGTAATTGCCTAGTCCGGAATATTCCGCTCGTGTGGAATAAATTTCCAATATGGCGTGAAATAATGCGCCGAGCTCTTTATTGCAGGACACTGATTGTGCATTTTCCAAAGCCGTACTTTTCAAATAGAATTAAAAGATGAGCGTTGAACACAACATTTCCTTCTCTTCGTTCTTCTATTCGTGTGAAAACTCCCATAACATCACTCACGTAATCCAGAGGGGTAGGCAGAGACGACGGATTTCAATTTGACACGATCCTGGCACACCTCTCTTGCTTCTTCTACATCATTCTCATTCATGCTCGTAGGAGTACCCGTGATCCGTCCTTATATCTCCTTTCTTCAGCACGCTGTTAATTTCATGGATATATTTTTTCTTATTTAGTTATCGTATATAGGCTGATTGTTAATAATATATTTATTAGAGAAAAGATATTGGGGCTAACCTTTCACTCTTTCACGGATAGACCCTATGTATATATACATGACCGATGTATGATATATAGATTCACATTTGAAGATAAACAGGTAGTATAACAAAAAGTGTGAGCCGCACTAATGACATTGTAATACCCGCCCCACGCAACTCTCTCGTGACAATCTAGGTGGTAATTTCGTGACACATTATCCTGCCAACATCCATATCATTCGTTTTCATTACCGCTCGGCGGTAGTCTTCATTAACGCTATGTTTCTTTTTTGTTCATTACACGAGTCGACAGGTTATATTATTCGTCAATTCTTGCATATTAATCCTTAATATACTTGAGTGTAACCTCAAAAATGCAATTTGTGTTTGAATAAAAATAATTCTACAATAATAATCTTTTAAAGTTTACAACAAAAACAAAAGCAACTTCAAATTTATAATAAAATTATAGGATTTTTAAAGGACGAGAAATAGAAAAACGCTTCGTTTACAATATCAGTTGTCATGGTAATGACAATACAAAATTTTTTACTCATGCTATCTATTATCGAAATTAATATACTATTTTGGGTACATCTTCAAAACTCAAGGTACAATGACATTCAAAATTAAAATGGATCAACTTGCAAATATCCCCTTTCCAACAAAAGAAACTTTTTTGAATTCGGTTAGGAAATAGCGAAGTTATGCGGTAGCAAACACACAAAGAAAAATAACACAAATGCAACCGAATTAATAACCTTCTTTTTTGAAGTCGGTTAAAAATTGAAATAGCTTTTGCTTTAATGTCATATTTTAAAACCTTGCACACCAAACTTGTAAAATAAATTAAATAATCTTAAACTTTTTTTACAAAAACAATCCTAACTCAAATTAATATAATTTTATTTAAAACTCATTATCATAGCCACCGTACGCTTAATTTCAAATGCATTAAAACCAAACAGGATTGGATTGTCTTAAATCTACCAATATGTCAATTTTCGTTACATCTTCGAAACCTAAGGTTCAATGACATTCAAAATTAAATGATACCTACTTGCCAACCCTTTTAAAAAAAATGAATTCCGCTTATAAACATAAAAAACATACTACCGAAATGAGAGCCCCCTCCTTTTTTTGAAGTCGGTTAAAATATAGTTCCACCAACGTCTTACGAGAAAATATATTTTTTACACCAGAAGGTGGCAAATGAGAGACTCCACGTGAGTAACCGCACCCATAGCGCATACCTTTAAAAGAGAGGAGGGGACTGACGGAAAAATTGTCATTTCCTTCTCCAATCAATCCGCCTCCCCATCAAATCCTCTTTCCTTCGTTTCTTCATTAGAAAATGGTGGAAAAGGAAAGAGGACTAAAATTAGGCCTCTGGCACTTTACTCCTCAACGAAACGCAGAGTCTACTTCTACTTCACACCTATCTTCTGTGAAGTCGTGATATTTCACCGGTCGAGCGGGCCATTCGTGCAAGAGATGTTTTTACCGCTGTTATTTTTTTGAAAAAGAGAGCTCGGTCCATTTTACTTCTAGTTATTCTTCCATTATTGTAAAAGGATGACCGTATTTGATATTTCAATGAATAATCTCACATACTGTTTCGAAAGCTATGATAATATCTATCATAAATAAAATTTTGTTATATATCTTTTGAAGAAATAATAGTTCGCAAATAGTTTTTTTTTTTTTATTTAAATAAATTCGTTTCAAAAATGCATAATACGAAATCATAATCCGTCTAATAATCAAGTAAAGTAATATACTAATATACTCCAGAAGGGTAAACATTTAACGGTTTCCCTTTTGAGACGAACATCTACACATAGATTCATCGTTGTTAAATTTTTGAGATTTGGTTCTTCATCGATCCAAAATAGTATACCATCGAACCTTTTTGCGAATTAATCGTTTCATACAGTCGCTTCCTTCACAAATGTAAATCGCACTTTAACCGTCGGTATTGATCAATACCAGTCACTTAACTAGCCTAGATTATTCCACTCGCGTGAAATGTTCGACAAGAGAAATTTCCAATATGGCGTGAAATGGAGCTGCATTAATGAGCGCTTTGTTGCAGCTCGCTGACCGAACTATATGCGCTCTCAGATTACAAACGAAATCTTTAGTAAAATATATTGTTTATTGCAGTCTAAGTAATGAATTACAATATTAAAATAAATTTAACGGGTGACGGTATGTACTTAACGTCAAGGATGCTGTTAGATTTGTTTGCTTCATTCTACCATAAAAAAGAATTTACTTAAAATACGTACTGGTATGTGATAACAAGAAAAGTGTCAATCTACAAATCAAATTTCTTCTGTTTAGGGAAGAGTTGAGTTAAAATGCTACTTTATATTGTACTTAAACATAAATTTGAAAAACATACATTACAGAAATATTAAGGATGAAACTCTTATGGAATAAATTATGATATCAATTTAGTAGACATACACTACTCACAAAATATCCACTGATATGGATTTTTCCTGCTTATATATTAAGCGAAGTTTTTTTTTCATATTTAACCTCGGTAACTCTTAAACCAACACATTCAAGATGTGACTTACAAAATTATTAATAAGATATAAATAAAACTCATAAAAACTCACAGTTTGCAACACGTACGGCGTATGTTGTAATAAAATAAAAAAAATACCATCATTAAGCTGTGGCAAGCCTCGGAAGTCGAGCAGTAATCAAAATAAATGACACACATACAACAGGATAACGCCTCGGGTTATTACCGCATTGTGAGCTTTACTAGCAAGTGCTCTGAATGTAAGAATATATCTTTTTAACATATTATTATACATTTAAATAAACTTTAGATACTGAAATCACAAACAGTCATACCAGATCATATATAGTAGAACCCTGAAATCTAAGGATCTTGTAGTGGACTGTATAATGGTTGGGGGCGTGGCCTTCTTCTAAATCAAAACTTCGCTCGCAGATTATGACTGACCTACTATTTTTTTTTTCTTACGGACTTGTCACTGTTTGCCTGGAGGAGGCATTTACAGATTCACCGCGTTTGAGGTGGCCGAGCACAGAAGGCGCTTAGCCTAACCTTGAGAGTTCCCTCAGGAGCCTCGGCTCGGGCCGTTACTATATTATTATCACCGGATTGGGAGGCCACCGAGCTCTTAGATCGCTTCGGCGGACTCTCCATGGAGTGACTGGGCACAAGGGCTCCTGAGAGGGGACCTCGGCTTGATCGGATATTATTATCAGATTAGAATTATTATTACAGCTAACATTACTACCACTTCGGAAAGCGTTAGCGCTGGGAGAAGAAGTGGCTGAAGAAACTCCAGCAACGCTTCTACATTGATGGGTGAGAATACCCTGCCTGCTATGAAGCCGTAGTGAGAGTAAGATGGCCGTCCACGCCGGCGAGGACGGTTTGTAATCTGACTGCGAAGCTGTTTTACCCTAGCCTGAGCGATAGTTATTGCATCGTCCTGGAAGTCGAGGACGTGCCTGAGTCTACGATAGTCATGGCGGAACTTACCAAGCGCGATTGGTGTGTAGGTTGCGGCACTTACAACTAACGGATTAGGATGACCGACGGCGGAATCAAAGTATCGACGTGACGCCAACTTCAGGTGTTCGGCTATGGTAGGCAGTTTTAAATCTATATGTAAATCGCTATTGCGCACGTAGCACGGTGCTCCTGTGGTCCTGCGCAAGAATCTATTCTGGGTCACCTGAAGCCGGTGTATTTGTTTAGGGGCTATGTGCGCGAATACCGGACTAGCGTACGTCATAACGGGACGCACTTCTGCTTTATAGAGTGACACCTTGTTCCGAAGGGACATTTTACTCTTTTTGTTGAATAATGGGAAAAGACGGCCTAGGATAACCGCTGCACGGTTCCTCACCCAGGTCACACGAGCTGAGAAGCTGAGTTTATGATCAAGAATAATACCTAGGTATTTTACTTTGTTTTCCCAAGGTTGTCCATAAGCTTTTCTGATGGGAGACAAACCTCTTTGTGGCGTGAAAAGAAGAGGGCTGCGCTTTTGATAGGATTGATTTCGATCCTCCATTTCCGAAACCACTCACCGAGGGTGGTAGCTGCGGTTTGAAGGCGTCGACATATACCTTCAGGCTGACGGCCTGACGTGAAAATGGAGGTGTCATCGGCGAATACGGCTAACTCTACACCGCGTCCGCGCGGAATATCATGTGTGAAGAGGACTGGGCCTAACACCGACTCCTGAGGCACCCCGGCTCGAACGGGGTGCGCTTGAGAGCACACTCCCTCGACGCGGTAGCGGAACGTTCGGTTACTGAGAAAGTCTCGTATTATGCATACGAGACGATCGGGCACTCCATACTCATATAGCTTGTATATGAGTCCGTTGTGTCAGACTTTATCGAACGCCTACCTACTATTTACAATTTACATCTTATATACTATGCACGCCGCTCTCTCCCCGCCATCGTCGTTCCTCGTAGCACTTTAATCACGTTCAGGTGCACGACAAGTTCCTGGAAGCGTCACCTAGACGGGATTACGACGTGCTTGTTTATTACCGCGGTACGGCGAATCGCCCCTTTGAGGTGCCGCTTAAGCGCACACCTGGTGTTACAACTTTGGCTAATCTCTCGAGGTGAGGTCTCGCTCGAAGCCACGTTCGAGGCTGCAACACCTATAGGGCGATGCCGTCGGCCGCTACGTCGCCAACAGAACTTTATGCAGCAGGTCTCTCTTCCTGCTAAATTCACTTCATCCTCATCATCAGCTAAGACACGCTATTCTCTGGAAGCGAGATAAGCTCAAAGATTGATCCACTACCGTGATCACTTAATTTAACTATCTTAGGTGTAATTTCACTTAATTCAATTGTATTTGAAACCTTATCTTAATAAAATAGTTTATAATTTTTGTTTTTCAATTTTCATTCTGTTATCCTCTCTTCTATCGATTAAAGGTAGGCTACGCATTTACAACTCATTAGCTTTGAAATGGAAGTGATAAAATCTGGTTTAATGATGTTTAATTATTATTTGAAATCCCGATGTTTCGAGTGCTTTACAACACTCTTAATCGCGGGAGTTCTGAGATGTTTGACATCCCGAAGTCAAAATTGTTGACGAAGTATCCTCCTCTTTAATTATTATTTTTAATGCGATCTTTGCAGAATAAGATCACAGTATCTTGAACCTTGCAGTTGTATGCTTGGTGTGAGATTTAATTTTACCAGTCACGAGATCCCAAGTAGTTTTTTTTTAAATCTCAATAGCCTCACGAATCATCCTTGGAGGGAGACGGTGTCCCTTTGCGAAGATTTGTCGTTAATAAAATCTTAAATAATGTCGGGGGTAATCTAAAACGTGATCACAGACTTTAGACTTCCTGAAGCGTCTGTGTTTGAAGTCAGCTATGTGTTCTTTTACTACGTCATTATATACGATTTAATAAACGATGACGACGACAAGGAACGAAATGAAATATTTCATGACGCTTTATTTAGGCTTTAGGTATTTAAAAATCGTAAAATTCATCGCCTTTATTTGATATCAAACCGTGTCCCTCGTCCGTGATCGCGTCACAATTCATTCTGATCAATTGACTTATGGATGTTACCTGTCTGACATTCGCACGAGCTATTGTCGTAAACCTTAAAATATATGACAGATCTAAATGAAATGTTTAAACATACGTACCATATTTTTTTTTTCATTATTATTCGTATATCTATTGTTTTAACTACTTTAACAAATGTCGAAGTTTGCATATTTAACTCAACAATTCAATTACTGGCAACATACAAAATGAATTGTTTAATCCGGAGAATAAAATTATTCCTCGATTGGAAAGTTAAATGCTCTAACAAAAAATGAGTGGAAAATGTTAAACATAAATTGGTTTATTATTATAAATATAAAATGTCACAATACCGTCCACGCGTTTTCAGCAAGAAAATAAAGTATTTTTAGAAACTAATTTGAACATCCGGAATGTCTGCAATAGGAAAAGAAGAAAATCTATCATAGAAATAAAATACGTAGTTTCCAGAGGAAAAAAATATCACGTTCATAACTGCACAATCTAAAGAAAAGAATGGAATTAGATGTGGTGAAGGAAAGTCTTTACTAAGTAGTAACTACTTAGTGAAGACAGTAAAGACTAATATATAT
>DWLR01003298.1:0-13748 GCA_018246295.1 Papilio alexanor hazarajatica | reverse complement strand
AGATAGCTACCTGTAACAAATCAACGAGGTGCGTTTCAGAGTGTTGTAAGACGTCCCAACAAGACATTTCCACTGTGATATACATACATATATGATATGGCGAATGTCCTGGTCCTCTAAGTGTCCTAGCCATCTGTTCTTACAGATCAAAGTTGATCTTATGTCAATGTTGACTGGTACAAAGCAAGGGCTATAGGAGAATAGTGGCTGGAAAGTAGAGTTATTGCAGCTTGATGTCTGGGAGTGAGCTCGAGGTATCCTCTTTAGGCAGGCCAAAGTCTGGGAGCTTGAAGTGCTGCATGTGGAACAGGGGTTCAGGACTGGTGCTGGTTTGAGTCATCTGAAGGTAGAATATGTTTTTAAAGCAAAAGACGTTCAATTCTGCATGATAAACACATCAGGCGATCTGTATATTCTGCGGGTCCAGTAGATTTGGTCTGAGCTCATTTTAGGGAGAATTTTTACTTTAAAAATATTCTATGTTTAATGAATTTACCTGAGCGCTCCGACCGCGACGTCTACGTGGCAGAATGCCTTTACGAGCCATGAAGAATCTGTAATTATATTATTAGGTTTGCGTTAATTACAAATAGATTTATTTTCTATCAAAAACTTCTATACTTCTATATATTTATTATTATAATTATAGCAAATTGTGCACGTGATTATTTTTTTAAATCTAAGATAATAACTTTGTGTTAAGAGATTGTTTTTGACAATAGTCGAATGGCGGATGCGAACCAAAGACGAAAGCATCGAAATCCTAAAGTGTGCGCTGAAGAATTAGAGACGTAATTTAATCTTTTTAGCTGTTTTGGTGGACTTATTGTGCTTTAATACTTTAAAATAGTAGTAAATTGGAAGTTTCGAAGACTTTTTTGTTTGTATCGAACAGGCTGGCTGAAGGGTGAAAGCGTATGTTATCTCACCGTATGGTCGATATGGGTATGTTGAACTGCTCGGAGACGGTCTGGAAGGTGAGGCCGCGGCTGACGCAGTCCGCCGCCTGCCGCAGCACCACCTCGCTGCGCCGGATGCGCTTGCTAATGCTGAACTCCGCCGGCTGTGACGACTGGCTTACCTGAGGACACACAGGTTAAACTTTTGAGCACGGCTTGGGCATGGCTAGAAAGGAGTGACTACTAAGATAAAAGGCGTGGAGAAAGGGAACATGTTCTGCCACTTAAAGGGGACAGGGCAGGTGTTGTAGTTACCTGCGGTCGATCTCCGACGTGTATGATGTTGACGCCGGGCGCGTACCCCGGCCCGATGGTCATTATCTTGGGCCGCACCTCCACGAACGGCGGCGCGCCCTGGATCTGTGTCGTCTGCACACATCGAGTTGTGTTCGGTGTTAGACAATTTACTAAAATTTTAACATTATTGAAACACAAAACAAGCAATTTCTATTCCTTTACTTTTTTCTTTTCATTCGCTTTACTTTATCTCTTCTCTTTTATTTTCCTTTTACGGACCGAATTTATTTTTAATATACAATTATCGGTAAGAACCTATAAATGGCTTAACAGCTATTGGTTTTCCTTAAATATATATTACATAAAATTTTAAGCGCCAATAGCATAATGGTTTAAAGTACGGACTACCGATCATGAGGTCGTGGGTTTGAATTTTGGCGAAATTCGGCTTTTATCACTTCCCATATCTCACCACAGGCGTTTTAAGCTTAGTTGGCTTTTACCACTGAGAATAGATTTTTTAATCCACTCTCAGCTTGTTTTAATCTTTCTTATTTCTTTTAGTAAATTTACTTTTCAATAGCTTAAAATACTATATAATTTTTTCTCTTTTTTTCTTGTGCTCTTTTAAAATTTCTTAAATTAATTAGTTCTATTTTTTCTCTATTTATGCTTCAAATACTAGACGGGATTCCCCTGCGTTGGATCACAGATGCACAAGGGGTTCTCCTTGCATTTGAACATATTCAAATACTCGGAGAAACTATTACTGCTAACAGAGAATGTACAGTTATTTGCAATAAATGAATTTATTTATTTATCCACTACTTAAGGCAAGTTGCAAATGTTATCAGTGTATACTGACATTGTTGACTTGGTGTATGATGAAGGCGGGCGGCTCGTCCCGCAGGTCGTACGTGTGGTCGACGGGCGGCCGCGCGGGGGGCTCCGCCTCCGGCTCGTTGTCCGACGGGCTGTCGTATTGACACTGCACGTTGGCTATCGCGAACTCTGCGGGCATTCACATCGTTGCAATTGTCCAGTCTGATAATATTTATTTTGTTATATTTTATTTTCGTTAAGTTTTAGACTTTTTAATATTTGTTTACGAAATTCTTTGCCGACCATACAACAATCTACGTATTAATGTCAGAACAATGATGTTTTAAATTATACAGTTTATGAAAAAATAGAATGAGGAACATATCTTAATTTGTCCAAAGCGAGCCACTAACAATATTTTAATAAATATTAATTCAAACAGAGCTAAATTATTTCACATTTGACTTTACGTGCGCGCCCGCGCACTAAGCTCCGAGCCGTCATTAAGTTTGATTCGAGATATACTATAAATCGAGTCTATTCTCTATGTTATCATCACTTTTTTGACTGCTTTTTATTACACTTGCGTGTTTTATTTTAATGGGCTGTATTGAATAAAATAAACATATAAATACAGAGTTTTAATTACAATGCGATTTTCTAAGTACTCCTTACCTACATATTTCATCTTTAGCTGTTTAAGACAGATATTTAATAAAAACCAATATTCACGACAAAACATATTTTATTACCATTGAATACAATCACCCGTACATATATAAATATTAAACACAGTTACTTTTTCCTTACAATACAGTATGACCACTTAATCAGTGAAAATTACCAATTTATACCAAGTATTATATTACTAATGTAGGGCCAATTTAATAGATCACAATTGACATCTGTCAGTCTTAGTAAAGTAAATCGTAAAATTGTCTCGTCATTATTAAAATAAATATTTAATTTGATTGAATAATGTAAATTTCTAATTTCGAAAAAAATAAATAATATTGTGTGGCCTCCGTAACAAGGTTTCATTGTTGAATTGATAAAATATCAATTGTGATATATTAAAATGGCCCTCCTATAATCATTTATTTCCATACTTATTGTTTTACCCCATATTCAATTAAGTCAAATAAATGGCAACCCTATAAATGATTCCATGCATAATTGGGAAGGCCGTAAATCAAAATAGGTAGAAATATCTGTAATGTTTGCATCCATTTCAAAATAACCTAATATATTGTTTTTGGTAAAAGTTAGTAATTAATGGCAACACTTTACACCGACCCAAATAAAATTATACCATTGTTAAATAATTCATCTTTTACGATATTCTATCAAGGAGTAATAAAAGAGGCAGATTGACGTCAAACTAGAAAAATAATATTTCGAACAAAGCATTAGTTAAACAGTAAATGTATGTTGCTGGTTTTACTCCTACATGCCTCTTGATAGTATAAACCTTGTATACCGCGGACACTAAAAGACTCTTTATCAATTATATTATTTTTACAAATTATCCACAATGACAAGTTATCGATAAGTTTTCTTCACATATTTATTTTCGATAGGTAGAACAAATTAATTTAATTGTCCCTATCTATTCACTAGACGACAAATCATAAAATTTGGTTCGTTATTTTTTCATGTTCATTAATTAAAATGTGGTTCGGATGAAAAATATTATTTATCGAATAAAATCAACAATAATACCTTTAGGATCTGAATCTTGGGATCATCAGAATCGATCAACATTCAAGATCAGAATTAATTGTGCAATACCTGCTTCCAATCATACTCATTTTTTAAATAAAATAAAAAAAAAACATTTCTTATCTAAAACACAAATTGGCCTTGATTTTCATTGCACTCAAGATTCTACATAAAAAAAATAATAATTATTTATACATTAACTTAAATTAAATTAAATATTGCCATAAATTATAAAATAATCAACAAAATATAAAAAGTAATATATACCCTTTGGACTGAACTCTACTTTGGTTTGCTAGGAACTAAACACACAATAGAACTAATATTAAATAATATATCATAATTAAATAATGTTCAATTTATAAATCGGGACTTAGTAAAAATTAAGATTGTTTTTCAACATATAATTTTAAGCGAAAAATAAAACGCCGCAATAAGTAAAATTGACAGTGTTATGAGACCATAGAAAAAAAAACGTCTGGCAATATTATCTATATCTAAATAATTAGCACAGAAACAAGTATAAAAAATGTGGATAAAGTTTTGAGCAAATTAACGAGTAAATGAAATCACTACCACTGGCCCAAATTTTGAATACAAATTTTGTGTGATGTGGTGGTGAATATAAATCTAGAATAACTCTTAATTTTAACAATAAAAATGCACGCGAAACATCATCACATTAATCCGGCTACTCAACTCCCATACACTTTAACACCAAAGTATAACCAGAATTTAAAGCAATATTTAACTGCCCGAGTTACACAAAGCGTTACTACTGCAAAATGCTAAACAATACTTTTATAGAGTTATTCCAAATTATTTACATTACATGTGTTTTGACAATATGTAATATAAAAAAATACTTTCACATCAACATAGCATGCTTAAATTTTGGCAAGATTAAGTACAAATACGATGCAGTCGTAACAAAAACTTACTCTTACTTATGGATTTTAAGTAATATGTATACATATTTTATCAAAGTTAATCGATGAAGTATTAACTAACCTTATCATGAACAAATGCAGACAACTGCGAACAAGACGTGTGTATTCTAAATTCCTTAACATAAAATGCATTATAATATTAAAATATACCACATTCCAATATTCTTTTTATCTTATAATGACTTATAGAATGTTGTTTAAATTATATAGATATATAGATAGGTTTTATCCACGTATTTTTATCCCTTCTACACGTTTCCTTTCTAGAAAGACTTTACACAGTCCCCTCGTAGATATCCGATTTGGTTTCCCTCATTAGATCTAATGGGTCGAGGATTTGAGTTCTAGTACCACGTCGACCTTTAGAAAATTGACTCTTAATATCATATTTTTCCATCCAATTCCTAAGAGTTTTTCTCGGCACACCATATTTGTTAGAAGCTGCGTAGACACTGTAACCTTTCTTAACTGCTATCAATGCGTCCCGTAGATGCTGGGAAGAATACTGCTTGTAAGATTTTTCTTGAAAAACGTCCGTTTCAATGTTGACAATGGCGTTGGGCCGCCTGCCAACGATGCGGGGCCGAGCGTGGATGTTGAGCGGTATGCCGTGGTCCATATCGATAAAATGTCTCGTCACTATTTCCGTCGAAGTCCGCAAACCTGCAACAAGCGAGGAGAAGAAACGGCCCTTTAGCTGTGTTTTTTTTTTATTTTCAAAAGTATCTTTTTTATTTTCATGGTGGCAACACTCGAGCTGTCATTGTGACAGGGCGTTTCTTTTCCTGGCTTCCTACAGGCGGGAAATGGATGAATCGAGGTTTGCGCATTCATGTAAAAAGCGAGGAAAAGCCGCACTTGATTTTAGTGGATGTGAAACAAAAATTATTATTTGCAAAATTTTGAAACGCGTATAAAACGAAATTAAACTATGAACAATTGGTAGTCGAAACCGTTTATATATCCTTCTATATGTTATGTAGTCCAGCAGTGGGCTTCTAATGGTGAATTTCAAGTGGTTATAAGTAATGATAAATATAAAATATTTGTCATATCTTACTATTACCGTTCATGTTTTGACATGAAAACAAAAGGCTAAATGAAAAAGTAAAAATAGACAAAATTGTATAAGTATAAGCCAATTGAAAACAACTTACGGTTTAAAGGTGTAACTAGCTCGAAATAAGTTGATATAGGAATTGAGTAGGGGGGGGGGCGTAGGTTGTAGACAATGAAAGCAAAATATTTATATCGTATAGGTTTATTAACTCCCGTAACATAGCAAAAACTGGTACAATCATTAAAATCGACATTACTCTAATAATCATAAACGGGCGGACGTATCAACTGTATTTATGTATATGCATATTATGTATTTAAAAATTATATGATTGAACGAAAACATTGTGACAGAATTAAATACATACATTTAGTATGTTGAAGTCATAAAAAGTTTTCTTAGTTTTAATTAATTTAGACAGAATCTGATGAAATATTCAAAATCATCACAAAGTAATATGACCATTTATACAGCTATACGAAAACAGATTTACTTGATAATCAAAAGACTCTAAAATCTAAACACTCTTAGTGTTTAGATTTTCATCACTTTAATGATGAAAATATTTTGGTTGTTTGCACATTTAAAAAACTGGCCATTAATTTTTTGACGCGTATAAATCAACAGTCACATTTGTTTCAATAATTCATAAATGATGATCTACAAGAATGTAAATATAAAAAGCGCTACATTAGCGTCTGAGACAGGGTGAATATTTTAGATGATTATATCAAATTAAGTGTGGAAAAAAATTATTAAATATTATGAAACGCAATGTAAACCAACATAATACTGCATAACACTGCTATAGTATAATACATATGTATATATATCTATATAGCCACTTACATCTATGAATGTATATATTTATATACTAAATAGGCACTTCTTGGATTGCGAGCGACGTTGGCATAGACCCGACAATTGTGGCAGAACTAAATAACTTTAGTTTTGCAATGTTAAGGCAACATTTCTTTCTTTAAGGCCATACTTTAATCTAAAACTTTCTTCAAAGTATAAATCTCGATTAGATCAAAATTCTTATTTCAATTCTTTTAATATTTTTTAATTGAAATGTAATATATTAAGACGACATAAATAATAACTATTTTTTTCTATATTTATTTCATCTAAATGTGTTTCTAATAATCGCACGATGAAGTGTAAATAAGAGGATAAGTACAATTATTAAATCAGACGAGAAAAGTATATAAATTATCATCATTAACAAAACTGGTATAAGCAGAGATAGAGTATCCCTTTTATGCAGCTTAAGCTCGAACCTCAGCCTGTTAACCCGTAAACACATATTTGTTTATTTTCAGAAAGCACATATTCCCTCATGATTAACACTATTCATATTAAAATGTAATTATTTATACAGCTATATGGGTACGACGCACTTCACTTTTTCCACATATCTAAAAATATAAAAACATAGTAAAACACAAGTCGATGTTAGAAGTCGAATATTAAATTTATACGCGAGACGCAAAATCTCTTTAACCCTTTTCTTGGCAATGTATCTGCAGATACATCAAAGTTTGAAAAATTATTTATTATTGAGGACTCTTGGGAGAGTATCCCATACATAGGATACATGTTTTTTTGTAAATCTACCATCATAAGATTTTTTTTTAGATTTTTCTAGGCATCTTTGGGCCACAAGCATTAGGGCAATAAAATGGTTTTGACATTCAAAAAATTTTTTCTCTGCCAAGAAAAGGGTTACACATAGATCCATAATTTTTTCAAGCTTTCCACTAAACCAGCACAGCAGTGCTTAAATACACTATCATGTTAACATCATGACTTAATTACATAGATAATATATATAAAACATATATTACAAATTTTATCAATTGGCAACAAATTTCAACGTTCTTATATTTTTTTTTCTTTCAGTCTCCAATTAAACTTCGGTCCCTTTTACACTATACGGTTAAAGTGCGTTTCATATCGCAAACATATGCCACAATGATCGGGTCGAATGCGCGCTCTCGAAGATAAGTAGAATGTAACCTATGCCTCGGAGGCACACTATCTCTTTTACATAAACGTATCTTAGGAACAACACACGTAGTTAAAATACTATATGATGCAGCGATCGACTGGTCTTTTGTAAACAAGTTCTCTTGATATAGAACGACCAACAAAGAATAGAATTTTATTTAAATTCGATTGCTTACCAAGCGAACTGTTTTATCTGTATTTTTAAATAACTGTACCGCAGAACAACATTAGATTATTATATGTGACAGTTTCCCCCAATGATGCGATCAATGGGGGAGGCCTGTGTCCAGCAGTCGACGATCTTAGACTGAGGTGGTGGTGAGGCGGATGAAACGGTTTATACCCCACTGCCACGAAATAACTGCCCCAAATCATGTATCGAATAATAAAATAAAACATACAGAATATTCTTTGAGAGAAAGAAAACAAAAAGAATTTGAAGAAATGTATAAAACTAAGCAGAAATCATTATATTTATATATTTACGTTTTAAATACAAACATAAACAGTAAGGACAGTTATGCTATATTATTTTAGACAGAATAACCAATATCAGTCGATCGCTCATCGCTTGGCCAACTTCAATTAAAGCAAACTTAAAATATATAATTACTAAAACAACTTTCGATGGAGCTAGGGGGGGGGGAGTCAAATCAATGCGAATTAAGTACGTAAACCTTAAAAACATAAATAAATTATCGCTATATTTAAGCAATTATATAAGTACCAAAACGTTACGATGACAGTAACTTTTTTTTAATTATTAGCTATTTAACGGTCATCCATCTAGAATCTAGAATCAATAGAAAGATGATTATTTTTATTATTTATCAATCGCATCAAAAACTGTCATCACTGATTAATATTTACCGCTAAATTTTCATTTTCAAGTCTTTTCTTCATCTTTGGACGTTGTCCTTACGACCTTAAGAAATAAAAAAGGCCAACATTTTTCATGCATTTCCCACTACAATTCGTCTAATATTCTATAATCAACATAACAAATACAACGGTAGGTAAAAATAAATAGAATAACACGGCTCCTCGAATGCAACATAAAAGCTACCAAATTGGTAATATTTAGCAACTGGTATTACCAATATTCACGAAAACAGTAGTTTTTTTTTAAAAAATAATAATATAACATTCGAGGCATCTCTTTATCTTTTTAAACAAAAAAAAAACAAAAGAATCTTTGGATGTATATTGCAAGGTATAGGAAATCTAAAATAAATAAAGGATTTATTTAATATATAAATACTACTTTTGTATTAAAATTACCTTTCGTTAATTGCCGTCTTAAGGTTACCAATTTCAAATCAAGGTTACAAATTAGTTCGAATCCTAAGACGGTAAATTAAGTACTAATAGTTTTACACATCGAATAAAAATAAATAAAAAAACAAATGCTAGCTACTTAAGTAGATAAATGTAATGATAATTATCCAATTAATATAAATTATTGAACCACTTTTGTAATTGCTACATATTATGTAAAACCCGAAGTAAAAACCTACTTTTTTCCTTATATTTTAATCATATTTCATATTCGCTTTAGATATTTTACTCAATGTATAAAACTTTGGTAATATTTAGTAACAATGTAGACGAAAGTGCAATTCCCTCAATAATCTTTGCTTATTCTTTGGCAATAAATAAGAGTTCGTATAAACCGCTGGGTTAGAGCTTCACAAGTCAAATTAATAACTGCATTTTCTTGGAGCTACCACACGAACTATTCATGGATTGACATGTTGAGAGCAGTGCTGCCATCTTCGCTGTTATTTTCTACCGTTTCGGTAGGTTTCTCTTCAACTCTTGTTTCGTCTTCGCTGGAAACATTAGTTCCAGCAAAGGAAAGAAAATGTTTGCCGAAGTCCAGTTCGTTATCAAAGGCTGTATCTTCGGTGCCGCTTTTTTCACCGTAACTTTGACTGTCCACGGCCGAGTTTGGATACCCGTCGAATGTTTTGTATTCGCGTTGTTTCTTGCTGTTTTCCACGAATTGCTTTAATTGCTGCGGCATTGGGAAGGAGGATTTGATGTGGCATCTCTTCATCCAGTTTCGGAGGGATTTGCGCGGCACCTTGTGTGTTTGGGCAGCTCTGAAATGAAAGTTTAAATTATAGAACTCAGACCTACTACTATGCTATTTATTTCAAAGCCTAACTCGTCAGTACAATAACAGAAAGATCATAATAATTTGCATTATGTAATGTAATAATATGCATTATATAAATTTTAATTATGCATTATACAATTTGTTTAACGGCTATGTACTGATTTTATATTCTTTGAAAAATATTATATTTTAACATAACTATTTATATTTTTCGAAATCCAAAAATGAATAAAAAGCTTCACCTGTAAATACTTCCTCCTTTCTTCACATCCATCAGAGCCGCCCACATGGCCTCATTGGAATATCTTCTATTAGGGTTAAATTTTCCCATCATGACTCTTTCTAAATCTTTACGCGACAGACCGGATGAACTCACTTCTTTTCCTTCTAGAAATTGATCTAAATCCGATTTTAACACTGTATCACCAATGTCCATGTTTTTATCTTTGAAAATAGGTGGCCGTCCACGCCTGCGGATCTGTGGTTTTTCCCCAGATTTCGGGAAAATTTCCTTATTAATATTAACGGCTTTCGGCTTGGGAATGAGTTCGACCTCAGATTTTTGATTTCGCACATCAGTTTTGGATTTTTTTATTTGATTAGCTTTCAGTAAGGAGACTTCGAGTTCGCCATTCTGTTCCAGCCACGACTTATAGTAATCATTCTCAGCGTTCTTTTGTACGTACGCCTCTTCGGACGCCATGTTGTTTGTGTCAAGACCGTATTTGGAGAATTCATTTTGGATTTCAGACGCGTTCATTTTCGAAAGCCTACTTATGTAGTCCGAATTGGCTTTGGACAAATTTTGCAATTTGGTATGAAACAACAATTCGCTTTCAGGTTTCACTCGTATATAAGAGTGGCTTCGACCTGAAATGAGAATAAAATGTGAAAAATGGTTAAAACAAGTGAACCATGAATGTCCTTTATATATATAAAAATGTTGACAAATGACATGTCTGTAAGATAGAAAATAAAAATAAACATCCTGTTTACGACCAAACCATTTTGCAATATTAAAAACATTCATGGTTCAATTTCTACAAATTAAGAGAACTACCAATTTGGTAATATTTAAAAATGGCCTACCTTACAGACATTCATTGTTCATATTTTTACAATGTCCATTCACAATATGATCTTCGCTTTATACTCGGATATACACACGCACAACAAAATCAATATGTTTCCCGATGGCAACACGAATACGGTTTAAGAACGAAAATAAAATTGTTAATAAACGAAAAATTTAATTGTAACTAACAAAAGCAAGTGACAAAATTGAAGTCACATTGCAAACAAACATTGAAAATATTTTAAAAAATAAAATAAAAATAATCATTGAAACCAAAAAATTTACAAGTCAATCTTACCTGACGTTTGTCCTAAACTGCTGCCTGGTTTTCCGTGTTCTTCTTCCTAAAAAAAGATAAGATTATATTGTTAACAAAAATAATAAAGTAAAATTGTAAAATTTATTTGTTGTATCAAGGTATTATTACAAATGGAGAAGGTAATTCAGAAACAAAAAAAAAGTTAATATCTTTTCGACAGCATAAAAATTAAAGTAAATAGAATAACATTTTATTAGATTTCTGATTCTGAGAGACATATTACTTTGCAAATCCGACACAAGCTGCATTTAGAGCTTATCTTCATAGGTCGTAAGCCAAAGGCGAGTCAATTGGAAATACATTGGGTATGAGTTAGAAATTAAACCAAAGCCAACTGGTTGCGAGAGAGAGAGCTAACCTCGTTATATTCCATGTTCTCATTGTCCAGTTCACCATAATAAAGACCATCTTCTTCCACTGTCTCCTCCTTGACGTCGGGATTCCGGTCGGGGTCTTCAGACTTTCGCTTTTTAGTGCCGTTTGTTGTTGCGCTCACGTTGTTAGAGGTAGGTTTCTGGGGCTGATTTGTTGGACCTGAGGATGATAGCGAAAGCTTGTAAAATTACAAGGTTCATAGACACATTTTTTTAATAAAATTATTTCAAACGTTATGTAATCAATAAAAGGAATAGGATCAATAAAAAAGCGTTATTCTTTCTTCAAAATACATCTGTAATTTATGTGTAGTCGATGTTTATGGACGGTGCTTAATTAACGCGAGGGTTATAACCCGCTGCTCGTAAGCCCCCTTATCCTATAAAGTTGTGTAACGCGCGGTAATACTGACCATTGGTGGTGGTTTCTCTATGCGCGTTGGCGACCAGCGCCTCGCTCGCCACCGTGAAGTCTTTGCTCTCTCCACCAGAGCTTGTTTCTGATGTCAGGCCGGTTGTATCACTCGAACATAGTCCTGCAAAGTGACGATATAGGTTTTTTTTAAAGCAAAAAATTTCGTTTCGGCAGAACTCGAGCTTAGTTTTTTTTTTATAGGTAAATGCAAGATTATTGTTTTTAGTTTTCAGGGGTGTTTTTGGGTTCCCAATAATCGGATCAAGGTTATGGAAGTCCACTGGATGAGGACGGCTGGGGACGTATCTTTGTGGCGATATCATTCTATTCTTGCAACAGATGCAATTAAATAATTTTGGTCTGTATTCCTCTCTGTACCCGAGACAACAGTTGCCTTACTGTAGACTTAGTAGTGTATTCCACTGACCTCTGATCTGCAGCGCCTCGGCAGACTTGAGCAGACTGGGCAGCTCCTCTTGCGTTACATTCACCTCTCCCTTGTACATAAAGTCGACCAGCGCCTGCATCTCGCTGAACCTAAAAAAAACATACCCAATTCTATAATTTTCTCACACTATCATAGCAACAACGAATATTATGACAGGAAGGTACTTTAAAGAGTATTGTCGTATTATGATTTGTATGGAAAGCGCATTAAGAAAACTTTTGCGTGTTTTATCGTAAAAGACAGAGATAGTAATAGTTATCCGCTCTTAATTTTGCCGAATGGGATATGTGGGGGGGGGGGTAAACTATTGCCAACAAACCAGACCTCGAAAATCAACTAATATTGCAGGTATTGTAAACAATTTCAAAAGTAGACGGGATGTTGGATTGTTGTATGAACAACATCCTCTCTTCTATTAGTTCAGTTTGATTTAGGCGTGCTTTTAAAAATAAACGTTTGCGTTTGTGACCGTTTTGTAACTTTTAAGAAGCTATCGGAAATTTATGTTTATGGTTTTAATCTTTGATCCGATTCAAATATACTCCGACTATTTTGGATGGATTTAGGCTTTTCTATGATGAGAAAGTTAATAACCCATAACATTGATCTCTCACCTCATATCCCGCATGAGGACGATGGGGTGCTTGCAGGGGTTCTGCAGCAGCAGCCGCTCGAGGTACGCGCTGCAGGCGGACAGCACCAGCTTGTGACAGCGCAGCTGGCGCGATTCGCACGCCAGCGTCACGTCCGCGAATTGCTCCGTCAGCAGCAGCCGGGGGAACACCGACTGGGTACATGTTAATGTCTGATGAATACGTAGAAGTGACGTCACACAAAACATTACATTAGCCCAAATATTTTTGCTTGACCGGCAGGAGGGTATTTTTTTTCGAGGGTACGAGTTTGTATGTATGTGTGTTTATCCGCTCCATGCGACCTGTAGCCGAAATGGCTTGACCAATTTTGAAGAGTGAATTGTTTTATTCGATTCGTTTTCTTCCCCGGAATGACAGACAGTGAGTCTAACTTTATGTTTTTTAAACTATTTACTAGTTGATAAATCAAAGTAAAAGATATTTTAATATTATGAGGATTGTAATGAACTAATTTCTATTCTACGACTTTACTATCACTGATATATACCCCAGTATTATCTATTCACCTCACCTCACCTCAGCCTATGATCGTCCACTGCTGGACATAGGCCTCCCCCATTGACTGCATCATTGGGG
>DWLR01003297.1:0-13749 GCA_018246295.1 Papilio alexanor hazarajatica | reverse complement strand
GTTTGACAGCACTGCCCAACGGCCTGTAAGAACGAAACGAAAACCCTCGTAAAATGCGGTCATCACTGACTGACGCGACTTGACCTGAAAGTTTATATGTCAACCATCACTGACCGACATGGCCTGGACAGGAAACTGCGTTTTTTTTTCTCGGCATAGAACGTGTTGATGTATGAGCAAATAATAAATGTATGGATATGGAACGCAATACATGGAAACTGTATAATTTATGTTAATAAAATTAAATACCTACAGCTATCATCTCACCAACTACGGTGATAATTCTATTTCTGATTAAAAGACAATTATGTGCTTAATCAGATATTTAATACATATTCTATCCACTTACAAATATTCATTATAACATACCTAGTATTGTATCAATCGTCTATATTTATTACCTTGCCACCTTAACTACTTAGTTATACGAGAATGCGAATCATTTGATTGAATACTGGAACTGTTTATTAATAAGTGACGCCTAGGAGTAGAAAAAGATTATGTACGCTAGGCCTAAGCCTAGCGCACATAATCTTTTTACAGGGCATTTCTAATTATCCGCGATATTTTCGTCGCATGTGCACACTCTCCTATAAACCCATACATTGCATTTCATCAACAAAATATTTTCTTGGAAAAAATTTAGTGTGTGCTACGCCTTATGACTACGCGCGGACAAGCGTTACGCACATTGCCAGAGCCGTTTTAGCCCATATTGGGGTTCTACGATAGGACACACTTTAATATGTCCTTGTATGAAATTATCTTTACACTGACACTCAAAAAATACCTCCTCATTCACTCTAAATATTTTTGTTGGGTTTTTTCTATTTTACATATAAAAATACGATTTATTCGGTCATTTGGGGATCCCCGGACAATGGGGGCACTGTATGCTCTTTTATAAACACAGTAATACACATAGCGCCATGCGCCTAGTTGAACTTTTACACATCTTACCCTAGTGTCTTTAGTGCTTTGATTAACTTTGTCGCCAATCGCATCTAGAATATATTTCTTCTCCTTGTCCGAGATGCGCGGATGCTTCACCGGGGAGTCGTACACGAGGAACCACCAAAACGCGCACCACACGGTCGCGATGAAACCTGACAGAAAAGAAAGATATAATACTTCAAATCCTAGTTACTTATGTTTTTTTACGCTGATGATGCTAAACAGGATATTAGAACAAAGTTACAAAAAATGTATGTATATCCGAGACCTTTGCAAATGAAATTCGGACGTTTTCAAGTCAACTTGATAGGTAAACATTTGAATTTGATTTTCAAAAGGCTGAATTTGATGTGAAAAAGTCCGATTTTGATTTGCAAAATGCTGAAACTGATTTATAGAGGTCTGAATTTTCAGTTAAAAAATTATGTACATACATACAGATCAAGTTAATAAAAGAGTGTCAAAAAGAAAACTGCAAAATCCTAGCACAGCTTTCTCGCTTCTTTTACACTTCTACATTCGTGCTCGTCGGTCCTGATAATATATTTGAATAAATTTTTCCGTCTCAAAAATATCTAATTGAGAAGTAAAACACAAAATTCAAACACGCTGTGTTTGAATTTGTGTAAATAAAGCAATTTAGAAAACAATTCGTACGTAATGAATTTAAATACAGAAGAAAGTCCATTTCCAGTAACAGTTTCGATACCTAATTAAGTTTTCTAAGCGTCAACATAGCACTTAGACTGTAACACATTGCTATAAAAATACAAAATGAAGTTACATGTATGCGATTGCAACAAAAATATGCTTTTTTTGGTAAAAAAAAAATAGCAAAAGAAGAAGAAATCGTTTTTTTTTTTCAAAGATTAGCTGATCTACGATCAGAATGAATAAATCTAATGAATGCGATAAAATTCATAGACTTTTCTGTCTATCCCCTTCTCTGTCTATTTAACACAGCGCAACGCATCTGCAACTCAAAAATGCTTGTTGTTGCTCGTTTGCCACCTTATTGTGTAATATATACTAAGCATTAATAAATGTTATCTCACCAGGTATGTAGAAAGCGAAGTCCCAGCCAAAGTTCTCAATAAGAGGTCCGGTGAGCGACCAGGTGACGACGGTCCCGATGGCGCCGCCCAGCAGCGCGCTGACGAACTTGCCCTTCTCCGCCGGAGGAGCCCAGTGGGCGACCAGAGCGTGCAGCGCAGGAAACAGAAAGCCCTGAAAACAAATTTATATAAATCATTTCGTAACATGATACACAAATATATTCATTTTCTAAGGTCTGAACGTTATACATGTTAAAATCTTTAAATCGGCCAAAATTACGTCGAAGGATTCGTTGATAGAAAGATATACCTATTACGTACGTTACTTAACATATATAGGTTTTTAACTTCAAATTCGGACTTAATAAATCAATTTTATCATTTTGAAAATTCAAATCAGCTTTTTGCACATCAAATTCAGCCTTTTGCAAAGCAAATTCGGACGCTTACCTATCAAATTGACGTCCGAATTTGAGTCGCAAAAAGCCCAACTTCCAATTATGGTAATAAAATCGTTTTGTGTATTTTGCAACGCTTCAACTCGTAAAATAATCGGTAGCGTGTTTACAGACAGATTAGTTACATTTACAATAATTCTACGCAACAGTAAATACAGAGTAAAAATTCTTATACCTATTCTCATATCTTATCATTTGCATAAATGTATCAAAATATTCAACAACGTTAGGTAACAAACATTATTTCTATACAGTTTTAAATTAATTGTGTACAAAAGTGTTTTAATTTAAATGTGCCTTTTGGTAAACACATATTGTTTTGTTATCAACCGTAGTAAATGCCCTAGTTATTTGTAACCACATACAGCACCGTTGCGGGTACTCGTTCTGCTACTGTACAAACATTGTTGACCTACGAACAGATGGCTCCTCGTTACTATATAAAACACAGATACGCCTAATCGCATACAAAGGCCTGCTAAATCATTTTTTTTTGTTCATTAAGACGGCAAACGAGCAAGCGGTCACCTAAGTGACCGCTACCCTTTGACATTTGCAACAAGCATTTGCGAGTTGCAGATGTGTTGCCTACCTTTAATAGACAGACAGAAAAATGAAAATTTCCTTCTCCGTGCGGCAAAGTAATCATCCGGGCTTGCCTTAAATCTAACAATATGTCAACTATCGTTATATTCGGAACCTAAGATTGAGTGCCATGCAAAATTAAATGGGAAACACTTGCGAATGATTGACTTTGAAATGAAATTTCCCACAAAATAGTTGAAATCGGTTAATAAAAAAGGAAATTCTAAGGTGACAAACATAAAACACAAGCGAATTGAGAATCTCGTTCTTTTTTGAAGTCTATTAAAAAAGGAGTTAGATTAAAACACAACAAAGACAATATAGCTATAAAAAACAAAAAGAGCTTACAGCCGACAAACCGATGATGAAGCGAGCGGCGACCAGCACCATATAATGCAGCCTCGCAGCCTGCGGAGACAGGGTGGTCAGGACCGCGCTGATGAGCATCGTGATAAAGACCACGTTCCTCGGGCCCCATAACTCCGCCGCCGTGCCTCCCACCAGCGACGTGATGGCGTACCCCCAGAAGTAGCCCGATAGTACATACGCCTGCTGTTGCGCCGTCCAGTTGAATGTCACCACACCTTCAGGCTGAAAAATATAATGACTACTTTTTAAAATTACTAAGAATAAAATCGAAAGTTCGTACTTAATGAAATAGACCTTTTCGCGAAGTGGTTTGACTGATATGCACCAAAGCTGGTAAGCGCGTGTGTAATTTGTCTACCCCCCAAATGGTAAACCAGGAAATGATTGTTCCGTAATTTTAATATGTGAGATAACATTCTTAACGACACTGTACTTCTACATAAGACAGAAGTGAAGATGGAAAATTAAGAAAAAATTACATGAATGTTAAATAATGTATTGGCACCCTATTTATAATTTCAAACGAATTTCGATCTATGGCTATTGTCATGCACAAGGTATTTAATAAGAAAGTATGTATGTATATCTAAATTTTTGATATTTACAAAAGAAAACACACGTATCACATCATGCTAACTGAAGACTGGAAAATCCTTACTAAGGAAATTAATTCAACTAACGATAGTTGAATTAATTTCCTTTTTCTTGAATTAATTTTCTTTTTCTCTTATTATAACGATATAATATATCAAAAATGTTTGTATCATTTCATCTGACATCAAGTGCAGGTAACGGACAGTTATTTACAAAGATTATCTTATCTGGCTATTTGAATACTTAAAGTCCATAAATTATGACTGGTCACTGAGCAGTCTATAATACTTAAGAATTTATTTGATCTTGACTATCAGGAACCAAAAAAATGATAAAGGTTACCGCGTTACCGCGTACGAACAACAGCCTTCGTTTTACGCCAATGCCAGTCGCGTTGGTTAGTAAAAAACAAATCTTTTACAATATACGCACACACATTAAAGTTGCTCGTGTGGATCTTTAATATTTTGCAATCTAAAGTTAGTTTTTAGTCGTCACTTTAAAAGGTAATGATAACGTTTAGATATCAAAATAGAGAGCGGTCTTTTTTCTATTGCTCAATTCAAATAGATTGTAGTGAGGGAAATATAAAAATAATAGATTAACGTTTAGAGAAGTTAAGTATACAAACTGGAGATCGAATTCGAGAACTGAATTTAACGATGTTACACTACACCGCTGGATTTGATCCCTCAGTAAGCTTGGCGGCAAGGAGATACATAGCTGTAGTTATCTATGCAAACCCGAATGGACTTAAAATACGTGACATTTTTTTTTATAAAAAATAACGAAAACTATTTTACAATTCAATAAGTCTAGTACACTGAAAGAAATTAAGTGATAAAATTGAAAAATGTAAAGTAAATATATGAGTGTATTCTACATATTTTAACACAAGTGTGTCCTGTATGCATGTGCTGTACTTGTCGCGAATATTGTTGACACGGGGCGCCATTGTCGAAGCGATATAAATATTCAGATCGCAATTCGTTTTGAAATAATGAGATCGTGGATGGACGCAGCTTGTGAAATAGTTGAAATAAAAATGTCAAACGTAGCAATCACACAATAATATTTTTATGATTGTATATGTATTTTAGTGTAATATATTTCTCGTTTTATATAACTAATAGCTTTTGCCGTGACTTCGTGTGCGTAGAATAGTTAGTGTGAGCAGCATTTTTAATATTTTAGAATACTTATTTCGCTAATAACGCCTACATAAATTACTTTGGTTTACTGCAAATATCTATTTTAAAACATTTTATAAATTTTGTTTTTTTTTCTATCCTTTGCTAAAACAAAGATTTTGAGAATTTGATCCAGCCCATCGTCCATTGTGCCTTGAAGAGTCCAGCGCACGCGCGACGTGTAAGAATAATATACAATGTGACAAACGATGACAATCGTATGATGACTGTAACTAAATAGTTGGGTTTTTTAAGTTTTTTTAACATTTGTCTGTGGATTTAGTTCGTTGTCTATGGATATCTAGTTATAAGTGCTATCCACATAGATAAATAATGTGTTACCTGGCGCAGATGTTGTTTCGTGACCAATGTTGTGCTGACGTTGTACGCTGCGCTGTCGTTGTTGGCGATGGCCTCGCATTCGCTTTTCACCCTGCGAACAATATAACAACAATAGAATAACTCCGCTAATAGCATGCTATTACCGGCTCTAACGTCCGATTAAATCGGAGGAAAATTATTGTGTTGTAGCATTCGATGTAATTACAGGCTGTTTGGAATATTTTACTCAAATTGAACACTTTACCGAAAAACAAACAAAGTAATACTAAAAATAATAAATTACCTTAATAATTATATTAATGTGTATTAACGTAATAGTATTAAGTAAAAATTCTTTTTTAAACTGGAAATTCTTCAATACACTTACTATATTTAAATTTCTGATGAAATATGACAAACTTTTCTACTTTATAATATATTGTAATAAAATTGACGAGAAAATTATCCGTAAATACGACTTAAATTCGTGTCAAAAGCTTTGCTGTGAATATTTAGAGCGTAGTGAATTATTAGTATATAATACATAGTAAAATCATTAGTATAGCAAAGAGTAGTCTAAACTATCACGTCTTTTAACTTCACGGGATAAACAGAGATGAATATCCGCTTTTCACCGAATAGATAAAAGTGATTTTTCTTTCAAAGGTCAATTAGTACACGAGTAAAGTGCCAATAGTTTTATGTTCGGGCTACGAAACGTAAGGCGGTGGGTTGGTGTGCTCAAATCCGCCACATAAATACACATGTCGTGACCAGATGGGTCATGACACTATTTATGTTGCATAGGGTTACATAGATTTCTTAAAAATAACATTAATAATTTTGCCAATACATTTGTAAAAAAATAAATAAATTTGTGGATAAGTTTCCCGTTCATGGGATCTTAAATTAAATATATATATACCTACCTACTTACAATAAAATATGATTCGTGGATCAGTTTATTGAATAATTAATTAATTAAAAATGCATAAATCAATGCATTACAACAAGCCAATGTATCAGAAACCTGTCTTCTAGAAGTGAATGCAGCGAAACGCGTGGCGTATTGCTTTACGCTGCTCTGCTTACAGCCGCGGCTCGTGTTTCCCGACGAACGTCTATTATCGCCGTATTACGCGCTAACGATACCTACATTACCATTAAAACATTTAACTTTTTTTTTATTTGTTTCCGTTTTGTTTTTGTTATATTTATGAGCATGAAATTGTTAACATTAATTTAAGAATATGTTACATCATGTTACAATGGGTTTCTGGAAGATTAAAATCTTTGTACTTCTGTAAGTGCGTAGGTAAACCTCAAAGATGAAACTATGATTTGAGAAGCTATTTTATAACTTGGACCACACCGTCAACCGCACTAAATACTAAGTATCATGAAACAGAAAGAACGAGTTTCGAGTACAGTACGTCTCGAATATGCTTATAAATTTGAAGATTGCTTAAAATTATTTTTTATGAAATGTTTGTACTAAGACGCAAAGCGTATGAAGTAGTACTCGTCAAATAGTACTAGAGTAAATAATGGACGGTCCAGCTAAAAAAAAAGTGAAAAAAATTATTATTAGTATTTAGAAGTATTTAGTGAAACCTAGTATCAAAACCTCTATCTACGGTTGACGGTGTGGACCAGTTTGGATGACACTGGAAATATCAAAATTAGAAAATAACCCCTCTGGGCAAAGTCGCGAGAGGTATAATAGTACGCGGCCATATTGCACATCGACCTTTTAGAAGAGATTCGGAGATTCTAATGTTCAATATGTAATATTTATTGGCCCTTACTATACGTCTACCGGCCGTTGACTACTACAAACCATCGACTATTGTAATAAACCATATAATGAACCACATCACATCAAACGTTTGATTAAAAATGCGGTTCCGTCGCATTTTTTCACCTAAAAATTCATCAAAAACACGCCAAAGCTATTATTTCCTTATAAATAAATGAGCACATTACATTTGACGATTTATTAACCTCAGACACCTTCCGTCATAGTACGAAGGCCTTCACGGCAATGACGCTGCGGCTGACAGCGAGACCACTGCCCAGTGACCTGTACCGTTACACCATTCACTCGACGCAAACACGCGACTAACGTGTTATTCTAACATTTGTTTACAAACTTTGATACCTATTAGTACACTGATACGAGGATATCGAGAAAGAATAGTCATGTCTTGTGCGGGACAACTTCAAATCTGAAGATTTCTGAAATATAAGAATGATTTTTGTAATTTTTCGATAAAATCATTTAAGCGACATTTAAACAACATTTTTTCCAAGACGATTATGGTTGAGGAAGACGAACGATTTATTTATATATATCTATACAAAAAGTATGTATTTATAAAATAAATTAATATACTAATTATGGCGCTAACTAAATTAAAACTAACAGTTTCATCGCTTAATTCAAAAGGAAAAATCCGATGAGGAAAGTTTAAACGTTATCATATCTCTATTTAGAATGCTTTTAAAAAACTGTTTCTGATAATTACCATTAGAAGGTTAAGCGTAAAATAGATTATTAACTTAATTAAAATTTTATTGATAAACATTGCTGATAAATTAATTACCAACCAGGCTTAAAAAGATATGAAACTGAATGTCTTTTATCTGCAGAAACAGACAACATTTAAGATTACTTAAAAGATATTTCAGTGCGCCTTTCAATCATCTATTATTATTTTATGTAATACTGATATATATGCATATATAAATACAACCAATACTTGATCATATTAATTTTTAATTTCTTTTTTAACTTTGGTTCAGTAAATATAGACATATTAATATTACTAATACTTTATTAATATTAAAACATCAATGCGTGATGTTGATACGTGATGTGAGTACAAACACTACGAACGTATCTGACATTAGTAAAAAGAAAATAAATAGAAATTCTAAACTCCCTAATATGCAAGGAGATCACACCAAAATTTTCGTTATAAAACAAATAATAAAAAGGTTGTATCATCCAACATTATTATACATTTTCAATGATACGCATCCAATCAATAATTTATCAAAATTAAATTGGTCAGGCAAAAAATATTTAAATGACATTTCTTTTATGTTCGATACTCCTTAAGGCCTCCAAAGAGGCGTCTTCTTAAAAACGGGTTTTTAATGCCTACATCGTTTTCAAGGCAAAATCTAATGTTGCAAAATGCCTTACGTTATGTAGTTAATAATTAAAAAGATATCGTCACTTTTAATTTGGAAAAAAAAATCGAAAAATGGCTTTGATTGTTTTTCTTTTTCTTTTTTTTTTTTTAAAGCCAACTCGAAAGCAAAGACGTAAATAAATAGTTTTTTGGTTTGAAACTGTAAAGTTATTCTACTTTAACTTCTATTGAACTCTACTTTGTTAAGACGGGTCCTTTTCTATCTTCTAACGAACGAAAACATCACTGGGATTGGTTTATGGCTTGATTAAATTTTTTTTCTAAAATTGACTACTAATGACCACTAAAAGAGCTATTGCGAGAATATAGGGTAGGGATAGACTTTTATGTATAGTGAAAAATAAAACGCAGCGCCATCTTTTAATAAAAATAATTCATAAAACATTTCGAATGCTCTAACTCTTTGATTTTGAGCTACTGTGTAATAGTTTGACCAATATGATGCGAGAATTATGTTATCGTAATTTTCACTGTATTGAATACACAAACAAGTGATTTAACCCGTCGGTTGTCGATATCGTTTGTGCCTCAAAGCTGTCACATTTTGAAATACACTTTGTTTAATAAACTTATGAGATTGCAATCCAGCTAACCTTGCAGATTGTTGATTCTCTGAAGCCGCGCTGTTTGATATATATGTATTTCCTTATTTGTGAACGTCTTGTCTTTTATTTTCCTACATTAAGCCTTTGTTCAATTTTTATCAGTGCAAACCATGAACTTATATACATTAAATTAATTTACAAAAAAAAACAATTTATATGACCTTAAGTTAATTAACACACATTAAATAAACACTATAAAGTCGGTAAAATTAGTTTAATGTCAATAAATAATTATATGTAGTTTAATGACCACATAATTACACGGTTATTGAAATGAAACTTGTAAAGAGATTTGACAACTAGTCGACAGCGAAATTTCAAGGACGTCACGAAATGCACCGAGTATTTTGTTACAAGAACGAGAAGAAAATATCACTAGAGCGAATCAAAAGTGACATAGTAAACACGAACTCGATTCGAATGATATAGCGCAGCCGAAAAGACTGGCATTACGAATGTATGATTTTACACAAATATACATTTTATGATATCGCGTAGTTCTACCAAGAAAAGGTTGAAGGTTAAAGGTAAAATGTTGTGTAAAAAATTGAAAGCGTTATTAGCCGTTAAATAGCAGACGAAGTGGGAGGGGACTTTCAGTCGCAGTACTAATATTTATTAGTATTACATTTGCAAAGTACTTACGATGTTGTTTTAGCATCGTCCGGCACCATGGCGATAATGTTGACGCTCATGTTGACCCTCATCATATAGTTGACCCAGCATGCGAAGAACAGCATGATCGCCACGCTGAATCGCGCGGGGACCACATCTGAAACCAAGAAATGAAAAAAACCACTTACATTTTAATTCTTCGCATTTAACACGTATACAAACTTTTTTTCTAACAGAACAATAATTTTTGATTAATGAATAAGCAATTCTGTTGCCCATGTTTAATACACACATTTATTTGATGTATCTTAGAAACGGCTTTTCACTAAAACCAAAGCATTTTTATAACGTAGTGCTGTTCCCCGGGATTTCATCTGCATGGAATTCAATAAAAACTGTGTATTCATTCAATAAACGAAAGTATCCTACGGGAACCACACATTTTTCCTGGATAAAAAATAGCCTGTGTGCTATTGCAGACTATACTCTATTTCTGTGCCAAATTTGATCCAGGTCTAGCTACACTGGAGTTACCTGGTACCAAACATCCATCCATCAAAACCTACGCATTTGTAATATCTTATAATTTTTTGTGACAATTTACGAGTACCATAAGAAAATACTTTATACGTTGGCAATACGAAATTACTCGAATACTAATTATCTTTTTCAAAATATCACGACTACAAAAGATACCTCATATTTATTTAAATGTCAATACGATACAACAAATTTCGAATAATTAATTTATTAACTTTAAAGGTTATTTGGCAAATACACGAAAATCATCTATCAAGTCAATGAAGAATTTTATGCGAAACATTCGCTTTAATCAATTCTATAGTCTCATTTCGGGACTAATGAGGCCTAAGTCGTTAGATCAGACGCACGTGCATATGTGAAGTGTATAAATCTGATTTTAAATGTAGAGCTTTACACGCATAAATAGGTAAAACTTAAAACTTCTACTATTTTGTTATGATTTAGTTAAAAACAAACAAACAAACAGGAATCCGAATGTCTTGTCAACGACATAGTGTACGACCTCGACAAAAATCTGAAAGTATTTTCTTGGAGTGGAAACTTTCGAAACAATGTCAATATCGCGACATTGACGGTTTTGATTTCAGATCATTGCACTCTTACTCTAGATACGTCTGGACAAGTCGCGTAATTAAACGTCTTAGACGAAGCGAAAAGGAAAGCTGATGATCGACAGATCAAACGCACGGACTAGTTCTGTTAACCGAAATATGTTTCTCTTTGATATCAGAGAAACCTATATACCTAAATATAATAAGGCTGATGAGTTCGTTTGAACGTGCTAATCTGTGAGACCAATCAATCGAAATTTCGAATTCTATTTGCAGTTGATATCTCAATATTTGAGGAAGGACACATTATCTAATTTAATATAATTCTTTGAACCTTAGGAACTAAGCAAAAACAGTATGATGGCTGTAACAATGCGTGAGAGTGATGTGTACGGTAGGCGATGAAACCGCGAGGAACTACTAGCCAAACATATGTTGGCACGAAACTAGGTTAAATTTGAGAAAAGTATTAATTATTTAGGTAGTTTCATAATATTTAAAAAGATACAAGTAACACCTGTGTTTTTTTCAAAACGAGTATATTTTTCCTGCAACATATCTCTCGGTCATATACCAAATCGATAACCAAATTTTTATGTAATAATTTTTACTGCAATTGGAACTACTCAAACTGATGATGTCATTTTTTACTTTTCTCAAGTTGATTTCATGATGCCATGACTAAAGCAAAACATTCATATTAACACACTCAAATTTAATAACAATAATTATTATTAAGTCACCGTGTTTAACTACAATACAGATCCTAAGCATGGAGTTAAGCAAGCAGTCATTTTATTTGCTCGGTTTTTACGCTTTACTGCATTGTATGTTGACGGATGCATGCCTTCTTAAACACATTCTGTCGCCGCAACAGTTATTAATAATTTTATTTGTAGGATAATTATGCAATATTAATCGAAATTAATTAAATTTGCCAATTTAGAATACCTTTTAGCGTGCCGATGTAGCGAAATTAATCAAAATTAATTTTACGGTTAATGTGATGGTGTGTCAATACATCAGGACAACGAATGTTTGGCTTTAATTTAACAACGAATATCTGAAGTCAGACATGATTATAAGCAATAAAGATTCTGAGTTTGCTATTTAGTATACGATGCGCGAATATCATTAACTTTTTTTATCATGGCAATGTTACCTATAGCGTGCGCAAAACACATCTTAGTGACCGTGACCAAAATATTGCGTAACAGTGTAATTCGTAGCGAGACTTAAAAGTTTCTTAACGTAGGTCTAATCGAGAATTTTCCAGCGTAGCTAAAAAATAACTCTGATTTGTTGATGTAGAATATACAATGTCAAATGTTAAAGAAATACATTGATTTCAAGTTTTCAGTTTTTGTAGGTTTTTAAGCAAAAATTTTTTCGTACTTTAGATGTCTACAACTAGATCTAGATTGGATATCAACTACGTCTCATTAGTAGATTTCAACATTCATAGTACCTACATGATATGAAAAGTCTAAAAGACATCCCAAGAATTATGCTATTTTATTTCTTCCAGAACATTTCGATACATTTTGATTTGCGCTTTTGAGTATTTTTAGAATAGCTTAATATTAAGCATTAGAAGATATGTAAGATTTATTTTAAATTCACCAAATCCATATAAACATTTAAAAAAATATAACAACGTTTTATTTTCTTTATTGAATTCAAATTAAAAAATAAAATTTATATCACATTTCTGTCTGAAACTTCTGTCTAACAACACGTAAGTAAAAACAAGTAAGAAGATTATCACGCTTGTTTTTACATCGCAACATATTATTATTTCGCTTAACCAATGTTGCTAATTTTCATTTATTATGTGATTGTACACCTGCTTCACAACGCACAGCCATTGTTTGTGGGTATCTATATTGTGATTGCATCCTACGCGCACTCTATTTAAGTGTCCTGCACTACTACATAGCTCAATATCTAATGGTTTCTAAATTATACTTGAGAGAGGTACTTGCGGTATTTTGTAATACATGCAGAATGCTATTTGAAATACATTATTCTTAACTATATAGATTCGACATGTTTATTAACACGTACTAGGAATAAAATTATTATATGGAAATAACAGTATCGTTGTAATGATGCTTTTAACATCTGATTATGCAACAGGTGCGTGCTTCGAGTCCCAGTCGAATTAAAAAAATATGTGAAGTTTATTCCTTAGGCTAATCTCATGCTACATTTGCGATTGTCATTTTCACAATCATGTCAAATGGACACCTGCTTAATATCACTTTTATAATTCCATTTTGTATGCTCGCAATATTTATAAGCCTTCAAAGCCTCATAGATTGATTGTGATTTTGTAAGTGTAAAATGTACGTACCTACGACAGATAGGTGTAAATAACAAGACAAAATTTCAGTAAATTTTATATTATCATATACTAATTATATTCGCTGTGGGTCAGTCATATAAATAAATAAATAATTGCACATGTCCCAGTTCGTCGCCAATATTAATGATTGAATAATTTAATTTTATATGTTAACGCTTACGTTCTCACGAATGGCCAATGATATTAATCGTTTAAAATAAATGTTTTAGTAATAAAATTAATATGTAGAATATATTTTTTCTTATAAATGTTTGTGTTAACAGACGACAATCTCTAGAAAATGTATTCATGTAAAAAGGAGAAGCTATTATCAAAGGCTA
>DWLR01003296.1:0-13754 GCA_018246295.1 Papilio alexanor hazarajatica | reverse complement strand
ATTATTGAAAATAATTAATATTTCTTGTAAACATTCCAACTAAGCTTAAAAGCTTCTGCTTGGATATGGTTCGCGACTATAGTCGAATTGTGGGATTCGAACCCACGACCTCACGTTCGGTAGTCTGTACCCGTAACCATTAGGCTATTGGCGCTTCTATAGACCCTTTCTATTCATTAAAATCGTGTTTAAAATGTTAAAACGAATTGAAACTTTGATATATGAAATTGTAGTGGCGGAGGAGGATGGAAGGCGGGTAGGGTCTATGTTTACCGCACTTCAATTATCAGACGAAACTAGTGCTTGGCTAAAAAACAATAAGCCCGACTGACTACCCTACGACACTCTGTGGAAGAACAGGGCTTGAAGGACACCTCACTCTTCAAAATCTATCAAGCGGCTTAGGCTCTAGGAGCTCTCTACACACTAGAATGGACATGCATACTCACATACAAACGTACAAAAACATTACCCTCCTGTCAGGCGGCTAGAAACAGTATAAATACTCTCCCAGCTAGTCTGTTCATTAAACCGCTGTTATATTTTGTTACGGTCCAAAATTCACCCATGTAAACAAAATTAAGACCGACTGTAAAATGCTTTATCTTATTTCGGATCATCTCTTAAATGCTTTTGTTATTTGTATAAATTGAGTACAAATAATTACGTTATACAATCTAAAATGTATTTAAAAATGCAATTTTAATACTAAAAATATTTTTAATCTGGCGATGGAACTGTGTAAAGTCCTACTCGTAAAATACCCGCCCCTACATAGCTTCCTTCGCATGAACTAAAAAAATCGCATAATCGAATCTCGACAATGTCCTTAAAATCTCGAGATCTCGATTCTCCAAATAAATTCGGTTACACGTAACGGATTCATGCACATATTTATACAATCAACAAATGAACGATCTTGACTACTCTTAACACAAATTTAATTTGTAATCGGACAATTTTACAACGCCCTTACCGACTTAGTCATTAGGTGGATTTTACTCTAAATTGAAGTCGTCGGTCTGCAGATGTTTATTGGTTTTTGAAATTTATTGGCTTTTATATACGTATCGAGTGCACGATAATACTCATCGTGCGTAAGTTATTTTGCTTCACATAAAAAAGGATAATATGAAGATTCCTTTGTTTCATTAGCCCGAAAAGGTTAAACAGTTGATTTAATGTCCCTGCCGTCCTCTCGAAGCTTAATGCGGAGAAGTTATGAGGCGTCCGACTAATGAGACGGGAACGGCTAACATATACAATTAAATATATAATGAAGGCTAAGAATTAAATTTAATGAACAATATCATATATATGAAAATAAGCTGTTCTCTCTTGACAGGGTGTGAGGTTGATGGCATACGCAAAAAAAAATGTTTTCAAGCATCGTGTCGATAATGGTGTCAATAATAATTCAACAATAATATTGATATGTTCTATTATCATATCATTGTTGAATTATTATTGTTTAGCTCGCTCCAGATTTGTTTATAGAATAAGCGGGCAAATAGCCAGCAGAATGCTCAGATTATATAAAGTGTTACATTGCAAATGTTTCAGTGGGTCCTTCGCTTCTAACTCAATTCAAGGCCGGGAACGCATCCGCAGTTCCTCTGGTATTGCGGATGTCTATGGACGTCGCATCACTTGTTGCTAAGCGACCTGCTGCTGTGTCCCTTTATTCTATAAAAATGTCCTTCGTCCATAATCATATGAATAAGAATTTTAAATATATGCGCGTGTAGGTTTTCCAAAACTTAAAAGAATCATACATTAAGTAGATCGCTCACTGTTTTTTTTTTTTTTTTTAATATTATATTAATGTGTTCAACCATTCGACTATTATCTAAGTATTAGTTTGTTGGCGGGACGTTGTACCGGATGGTCAGCAACGCGTCACACTCTACTTCACGCAACACACCACCTCTACATGGTTTCACACTTAGTACTTCAAAACTGTTGATGCAAGTATGGTCTGCAAATCAGACATGGAAGTGGTCTAAAGGTTATTACCGGTCATTTACATTGGTTATAAATATATGATGTTAAAGATTTTTTTTCTTCTAGTCCATTGTTTCAGGATAAAAACAAGTTATTGTTATACAGTTTTTCTCAATGATAATGATATCATAACATGAGTTATTTGTATTTTTATTAACAAATCTATTTGTTTATAAAATTCTATTCGGTATCAGACATACGACCTGAGGCTACAGCTAAATCCTGTAAAATTATGTATATGGAAAAGCAGATGAGAAAGAAACAGCCATATTCTTTATAATTATTGGAAATTATAATATAACTGCGTGTGGTTACAACAAATTGGGAACTCATATTTCGTATAACCATTCAACCTTTAAGGCTAAAAGGGCTATGTGTGTAGTGCTTTGTTATTTAATACGCCCGTAATTAGGTCCCGATATAATTTTTCGCGCGCATAAATTCCCGCCACTTGTCCCGCTGACAGCTGTCATTAAACATGTCCGCCATTACGGTATCGAAACGCGGCGAATTTCACTTAACTTCATTGTAATTTTGATGCGATTTTGGAACGTGACGTCGACACCTTGCGTTGCATAGAAATCGAAAACCCTTTAATATGTAGCGTAATTTATAATAATTTTACAGATACTCATCTAGAAAAATACATCAATTTTTTTTAATGTTATTGCTAAAATTTTACTCTATTCTCGAACCTAAAACTTTAAATATGAAGTAAGTATATAAAGTACAGTCAATTCCATTACAATGTAGTCTTGATAATCATTTTGTACCTTACATAGTGCATATAAGAGTTGAAAGCCCTTTTAAGCCGCATCCATGTAATTATTCGCGACTGTACCTAATTGAAAATACAGATTGGCCGTGTAACCCCTCAATATTATAATGAGCTCCGATGTGAAAACTTCGAGGGAATATTTAAGTAACACGTCATAATTTTAATGGAATTACATGATCGCTACAATTTTGGACGATGTAGCGAGTACAGTAAGTTCCAGAAAATGTTTTGTATTATTTATGCAGTTTTTTTCAGCATCCCTTGTTATTTGATATCTCAATTTGTATGTCTTTTTACAAAAGATTTCCTCTACGTAAAATAAGAATATTATTGTCAGGAAAGGAACAATAGGTATATTAATTTGGTAACGGTCCGTTATTTCAACAGCTAGAATAATGTGAAATAAGTTAAATCAATATATTCTTTACATAAATTTAACTTAAATTTTTCTAAAGTCCAAGTAAGATCTATGTATATACATTGACTGACCGGTTGGCGCAGTGGTAAGACATTTGACTCCCGCGCCGCAGGTCGTGGGTTCGATTCCCACCCAAGACAAACATTTGTGTGCATGAATATGTCTGTCTTGAGTCTGGATACAAAGACCACTGGAGGACATACTACGATCGCAATCCGCCTGCCAAGCGTGGCGATTATACATTCCCCCAATAATACGATCAATGGGGGAGGCCTATGTCCAGCATGGACGATCATAGGCTGAGGAGGAGAAGGAGGAGGATATGCATTAAGTATTAATTAAACTGTAGAAAACAATTTCCTAACATGCGCATATTGAATATCGTATTTAGACAAACCTTATTTAAGCCTTAGCAATGAAAACTTTAAGAATAGTCCATTGTATTGCGTTGCATATTTACATTAAAATAACACGATGGAGTATGATTCGTATTTATTAGATCATAATCGAAATCGGCTAATAAATGATCATAATAAAGAACTCCCATTATTGCGTTGCATTTTTTCTTTGGTAACATCACTAGAAATCAAAGCTTGATATACTCTATTTTTTTACGAAAAATAATCTTATTCAAAGAGTATTATAATAAACTAATCAATTAACATCGGCTTACTCACGTTTTGATTGTCCGGTGACGGCACCGTCATGATCATGTCTCACGAAAGTTTTACACGAACTATTTAAGTATAATATTATAATATTTTAAATTTTAAAAAAATGAAACCCATTCCTAATTTTTATAAATTTCATTGAAGTCATTAAGTCGTTTATGGCCACGTTACGTTAAATGTAAACGGTATACAAATCTATTAAGTCCAAACAAGACAAATCTACCGATATGTAACTTTTCGTTATATCTTAGGAACCCAGGGTGCAATGACAAATGAAAGGAAAATTTCAAAATGATTCGTAAATGTCAAAGTTCTGAGGTAACACAAAAAAAAAAAAACAAATAAATTGAGAACCTAATCCTCCTTCAGTTAAAAAATCTGTACGCTTATGTCTTAAGGTCCTAGACACGATTTAGATCTAGATTGGTAGTCTAAGGTCCAAGTATCGTGTCTCCTAAGAATGTTACTGTTAATAATATTTAATAGCGAGTTGCGCGAAGTAATGCCTTCCGGTGTACGTATCGCTAATCTTTTGATAGCAATGTTGGCCGGTCGGTGCGTAGGATATAAGCAGTGCGATATGCATACTCGAAGAGAAAACTAGGCGTTCAATATCAATGGATTTCCTGCGGACTAAATAAAGCGTTTAAGTCAATTAATATATGGCGTGCTGTACAATATTCTCTTCTCGTTTAAGTTCGACTAGAGCTTGTTAAATTTTGATATTATAAATGTATACATATAAACAAACTCAGATTGAAACAAGATACCCTAAAGATACTGCTAAAAACGATGACCTGTTGTTGGTTGGGATTTCTAATCTCCATTTATTTGGTTCGATTCCCAACTTGTCTGTACCAATGAATTCTATTTTCCGGTTTAATTACATATACAGATATTTCGAATAGGTATTGAAATGTGATCTTAGGTAAACAATGAAATAAATAAAAATGAATGCAAATAATCTGAAACAAAATTTAAATGTATTCTACATTTACGCTAAATATAAGAATACAAGTTGTAGGTATGGGCGCAGAATGCGCGCGGCGAAGCGCGTGCGCCGACGCGTGCGCGTCATACCGAAACCAAGCAACTGCCGGACCCATAAAACATAAGGCTACCATCAAACTTAACATTATTATTATACGTCAAAGATTTATTATTTTTCCTTCACCGTTGTTTTAGCCAACAGGCCTTCACAGCCTTAAGTAGACAGAGCTACTTGAACAGGTAAAGCGTTAATTTTTGGAATAAAATAAACATTACGCCTGAAACCACACGGGTGTGTTCATATCAGAGTTTTGAATATAAAGACCCTGGTATTATTCTCCAGCATAGATGCTAAGTTAGAAATTTTACATACTTATCTGCCAATGACTAGTATTTTTGTTTTTGGCCTTTCTCAATCAATAGTCTTCTCGGTACTTAATTTAGCTAACCCACGCATTTTTACGTTTAAATAATTTCATTAGCTCAATCGTTATTTTGAATTTTTAAGAAATAATTTTCCACTTTTTAGTTTGATTTTCTATTAAAGCAAGTATTTCAAACTGTAAGTACATAGAAATGTCTAAATAAATTTAAAACTCGTGTGCGTCCAGCCTAACCGCAATGCAACTTGCACTGCTAAATGATTTTATGATAGGAACGCAAACAATATTTATCTCGTACGATCTAGCGTACTGCCACGCTCGCCGATAAGGCAACGCCAGTTTTTGTGTTCCAGAACTCGATCCTTATTCCTATTCCTTACGAGACTGACATTTTATTAATCCATACTTAAAAAAGTTTTTATTATGATTTAGAAATTCCATTCAAAATTTCTTTTGATTTTTTTTTTCTATAACGCGATTTTATTACATTTTTAACATTTTACTATCCTTACTCTTAAGATATTGATACTCCTTTTTATAAATCTATGGCTTCCTTTCCTCGATTTATGTAGTTATCTGATAATTATGAGGCGACCTCGCCCCACTCAAAATCTACCTGTACTATATTATTGTCTAACATTTACACTGCTGACTTTAACAGTGATTGATATGGTAAATATTATTACGAAATGTTAAAAGAACTAAAATCAAATACCTCCACCATCGAAATTCAATTATAAAATTGAGCAATATTTCACCGTCCTAACTTCCTACCCCACAAATAACGCTTTTAATTGAAGGGAAGCTACTCGCGGACTTTAATTGGTGGAATGACAGGCAATATGCATAATTTCACTCGACTCCCACAATTATCTTGCTTGCATCTTCCTTATTCATTTGCAATTTAAGTGACGATCATGAAATACTAAATTGATTTAAGGAACTTTAAAAATCCTTGTCATCGTTTGGGTTCCGTAAATAAAGATATTTTCGTCAAAATATCTTGCTAGTCTCGACAAATGCTTTTTTTCCACCAAAAATTTTGCACCCTTTTCGCAATATCTGTTTATTTCTTTATAGAAAAATAAAGTGGCCAAATAATATAATAATATATATGTTGCTTATAATATAATGTATTTATAACGTATAATTTTAGATGAATGTAGAAAGATGATCGTTAACCTTAAGGATGTTGCCGCTTAGAAGTTTTGGTGACCATAACAAGAAATGTCTTTAACGATTTCCCGTTCATCCAGAAATGGTAAGGATAAAATTTTCTAAAGAACAATATAGCGGAACCTCGATAAATAGAGCTGTTGACTCTAACCTCGGAACATTTTAAAATGGATATTCAAACGGTTCAACACGGAGTAAGAAGGGAATGCAAAATGCAAGTAGATTAAATAACAAATGTGAAACAATGTGTAATAAAAAATCAAAAATCAAAACAAAAATAAACTTTTATAAAGAAAGGATCTTAATTGGTAAAGACAAAATACGACTCACTATACTTTTTTCATTTAACTTCCTAACTCAGAAATATAACACGTCCTGAAACTTATTGCTCTGAAGAAGGTTTGACTTGACTGATATTCTATTTCAAATATTTGCGATTATTAAAAACATCACAAATGTTTACGTCAACTGGAAATAAAATGCGGAATCAGAGGCATAACATTTTCTGAGTAAAGTTTAGGTGTTTTAGTTTTTTTTTTTAACTCCAGAAAATGTTTAAATTGAATTACAATTTCCTTACTACAAAATTAAAGAAATAAGGGTCAAATATACAAGTCGCAGATAGAACTTTATTTATTCAGTTTTAACATATCATTCTAACAATTTTACCTTGATAGAACTTTCATTTGATTTTGATATACATCGCATTAAAACCAAGCGATTTACTTTTTTTCTTTCAAATGTACCGCTTTAGAAAATGGTTGTATTGGAGTCAGCTGCCAGCTTCAATTTCTGTGCCCAAATATCCCGTCGGTATCTTTAAGAGAAGATGGAGTAGGCTATATTAAACTAGTGTGTGCCACTTATCGACCCCATCGCCATTTGACATCACGGGGAATTTCGTCAAGAATTAAATTCAAGTTTTCCCATTCCCATTTCCACGTACTTTTTAATGTTGCCATGTCTGCAGATATTAGCACATCCACAACCCTCCGTGAGAAACGGTCCGGTCGTGAACTGGCCCATCCCAGTTTAGGAGATATCGCACCAATCGGCCGACATCGCGCGTCGCGCTTATGATCCGTCCCCGGGTCCGCGCGCTGATTTATTCGCTCTACTGCCGATCGCGTCACGAACCGCCGTGATCGCTCGCACGACACCGTTTCAACGGCCCTCTGCCGCTGTTTGAAGCGAATCCTTTAAAAAAGATAAATTGTTTCTTTCATTTGACTATTTATCGAAGACTTCATCATTTAGAAGAGTCCCATCATCCAGAGCTTGCGAAATAGAAGTATATTTTTTTTTATCATACCTTATACGATGATTTATACTTGATAAATCATCCGTCTTCTTCTCAACCTCTTTCCTTTCTGCTTTATCTCTTCGTCTCTTTTTACAAGACATTAATGCACTTGTAAAAAATCGCTGCAATATTCCTTATTATCGTATAGAAGTAGTGTAATATAATATAGAATATAACTTGAATAACGCTACATATTTTTAGAAGATACATATAAACAAAATTTTGAATGATTACATATTGTTTAAATTTGCAATCCAACGCACAGACATATATAGTTTAGTCGCCACCAACTTATTATATTTAGCGTACATTATCATTTAAAAGCAATATGTTTATTAATATATATACATAATTTCAGTAATTGGACTATAATATTGACTACAAGATAATAGGCTACGGTATGAACTACCATGTATGGGATACATTAAGGGTAAGAATAAAAAATTGGTCATTTTCCGAAAAACCTTTAACAGGTGGATCGAGGTGATTATTTGACCATGTGGTAATGTCCACGTTAAATGTTATGAGGGTTGTTAACATTTATGACACTTAATTCGGTTGAGTATAACACGATGTATCAGTAGCGTTGAGAATAACATGGGCTTTGGCTTTTCTTTGTCGGACGCAGAATAAAAGCAATGGCGATTATTGATCACCTTAAAATGTAAATAACTTAAAATATTCCAAAACGAAGTCCTTTATTTACTGTAAGGTGACTTTATTTACAAGTCTTCGAAATAATTGTGTTCAATCGTACCAATTGTCTTGTTATTTTTATTATGTTCCTCTGAGCTCGCAGTTGCTGCGTACAAATGGTATGTTGGGATGTGTGTGAATGTGGGATCGGTTCTATGAGTACTTTAAACAAAATTTCATAAAATTGTGTAATCAACTGCTATCTGCAATTTAAAAGATAATAAAAAAACTTTTTAAGTAAAACTTTTTAAGGATATCGCTGTCGCTTTTGACTTCGACGGTGACACCTAAAATATAAAATTTTATGTGTTTCATCGAGATCGAATGGAGCATTTCAGTATGAGTAACTGTTATAGCTTAATTTCAACATAATCATATCCGTAACCGATCTTTATTTTTGTGATCGCGACAAAATTAGTGTGGCGTTATTTTATTACCATCATATTATACATATGAACGGGGTCGAGATTTAAACATGTTTTGATTCTTTTTTAAGAGAACACATAAAACATTAAATTGTAAACATGACGAGAGAGAATCCCAGGAGAAAAAAGCATAAGCCCTTATTATAACATAAAGAGGAAAAAATACTTCCATTATCTATTGAAAGAAAGGTAGAAGAAAACTATATAGTGTATAACAGGAAAGATTAAAAAAGTTTTCTCATGTTCGATTTTGTTAACGTGATAAAACTATAATTTTGCTGTGAACTGTACTCAAGAAGAGTTTGGGTATACCAAAAATTTAAAACATGCAAGAAGTCGCTGTAAAACACACATACAAAGACTGAATAAAGCAAAGCATGTTCCGTGCGCCTTTTCAAGCCAGTTTTGCCTCGTCAGCGTTCCTAACTGTTTTAATTGGTGCATTGTAACATCTTAATAATTTGATCTGTTAGGTCGTTGACCCTATAACTAAGTTTGGGTAGCTCACACGGTAGATTTAGTATTTAGACTAATTAAATTTTAATTTTAAAAACCGTAAAAAATCGAAATGAAAGAAATTTATGTTAGAAAGTTATGTACAACTACTTGTCATGTACCATGTATATTAATGTCAAATCAAAGATTGCAACTTTTTATATCCAAAATCCGCAACAGCTTATCTAAATGAGAAAATTAATAATAATTTATTTACTTTTCATATACAAACCAGATCCAAACAAGCGCGAAACAAAAATATGTTTAGAAAAAAATGTACATATAACTCTTTATTAATGTTAATTTAAAAATGGTTAAAATAAACATTGCGATACGAACACTAATAACGTAGCATTTATTCATTAAACACGAAATAGAAAAGCAAGAGTTGTTACTTTTGACTCTTACAATGTTGTTTAGTTTTAAGCAGTTTTAAGGTCATTTATGGGTCTAACAATCGGCTATCCAAAGTTGACGATAAAATTGTTGTACCTAGCATCACTTAATTCAATCAAGTTTTTTTTTCTTTTTAGATAAAGGACACAACTATTGGTATATTATTGATTTTTAATGACCACCACCTAAATGTTTTTCATTTCAAATTGCAAGTTAGATTGTTATTGGATCAAATGTAAACTGAATATTTTTCTTGAAAAAATACGGAATCGTAAATAAATAATTACATCTTTGTTACAAATCAAAGGACACAAAAAAAGCCAGTAATCTTAAATTTGTTGTACAACTACATTTCCATCTCAAACGAATCAATCCCATGAATATAGTTAAAACGTAATGTTCTGAAAATGTTGATTTAAAGTTAGTAAGATAATATGGCTTTCTAGATTTTAATTTTTGTCTTAAAGACGTCTACTACCTCACATACATATCTATCATTAAACAGAAATACGACTTTGTGCTAATATTCTGCTTCGAGTAATGAAGATGTATGTTGTAACAGTGATAGAAAACGCAACATCTGTTGCACGAATGGCCCGCTGGACCGGTGAAATACCACGACCTCACAGAAGACAGACATTAAGTAGAAGTTGACGAAATGTCGTCTGATGAGTGAGGAACTGGACGCCCAATTCTAATCCGGTTTCTCTTCCCAACCTTTTATTACAAGCCAATGACGGGAAGGGGAAGTAGATTTTACAGAGAGGGGATGTATAGGAAAGGCAATATATCCTTTAATATATCCTTTTTTAGGTTATCTCATCCTCTGTCTATTAAAGGTTAGCAACGCATCTCAACTGGATAGCAGCGGTCACTTAGCATCAGGTGACCTGGCATCTCGTTTGCCAGCTTCTTCCATAAAACAAATGAATACATGATATTTTAATAAAAAATATATAGCTAAATACTGCATTCCGCTTTCTTTTTAAATTATCGAATACATTCAATAGTAGATTTTTATTGTTTCGCTAAATAACTTCCGCTACGCGATCGCTTTGACGCCAGTCTACTCTTAACGTCATTGGTTAGCAACAAACTGGATATTTTTCAAAGATTATAAAGTACCACATAATTGATCATTATGGAACCGGGAGGTGTTAATAGAATGTGATGGAATGCGATGCTCTTGACTATATGACGGTTTTTGTTTCTGTCCAGACGCTACGTACATGGGTTTCAAAATGATCTTGTGTGACGAGAAGTGACAGTTCGAGTTCTCGTCGCCATAATGCTATCGAACAAAAAGGAAGCTCATAAAATAATTGCCGGAAAAAACAATAATATTAATAATATTTTATGTTTAGAAGAAACTAGTAATAGGGTTGTTATACTTCTAATGGCTGTTGGTTAATAATTTGAGGGACCCCTAAATGTAATAACTTTAGTAGTAGATGCCCCCTGCTTTTGTGATATAGTCTCCACGTACATACATTTGGACTATATGCAGCAATAGTTAAAAGAAATATATTAATGACCACAAAATTTATACTATTTTAATCAAAGATATTTAAGTTTTAATGTAATTAGACAAAGACTCATAAAAATATGTAAGTCTGAAGGCTAAATTCAATTTATGCACTGTATTCGTCTTAAAAAATCGATTAATAAAAGCGTGTACCGAGAAACCTGTAACTCGATGACACCGTAAAAATCGATGAAAGCTCGCGTAACATAAACCAATTAAAGTATTTGGTCGGTACGTGTAAGAACCATAAAATTTTACAGCCCTTATCAATTCATGTTGGCGAATCGTTCAGTGGTTACTGTTTTGGCAAAGATTCTCTCCGATCCGATTTACAAGTTTAAATCGAAATGTATATGTCACCGTCAGAACGTGAACTTCGTTAGTTTATTATCTGACTAGTCATATTACACACTGACGACAAATTGGGAACTGAAGAAATAACCTGGAAACTTGGCGTGTCATTTTTCGATATTTTATGAATTGTCGAAGTTAATCTTCAAATTGCGGACTAACATTTTGCGTTAAAATTTATGTTAGAAATGGAACATAATAGATTGGGTTTATTTGATTGAACATAATAGCTGTAAAAATATCTTATATAGATGTTTTCGAAGAAAAACTAAGTTTTTAGCATTTATCCTGATATGTTAAATTGTAAATGATTCCTTCACATATTGCAGACAGTTATGTGATATTCCAAGTCCTATAATGAACTAACGGAGTTCACAATCGATCGGTAACATATATAAAGGCAACGCGTAACCAAATCGAGCTTAATTTAAGTGCAGACTTCGTTTTCAGTTTATTAATTATTACAGCAACGAAATTTTAATTACAAGATGACCTTAAAGTTATTTATTTCGACGTACAAAGAATTAATAAAGATCATATTCGTAAACAATTTTGATGTATTGCTCTGTGCAGCTTAATTTATAAGTATTGTAACTGATAATGAAAGAATATTGTTGTGCTAGCATTGATACCTGTCAATATCAGGATAATTTAAAACGTACGATGTAACTTATCCCTTATACCCATACTATATGGTGCCCGGAAATGACGTGTGCAACGAAACACTGATTGATGATCGTAAATATGACAATTTTAACTAACTTGCCTATACAACATTGACATGGAGCATAAAACAACAAAAGCAAGTAAATTTCTCGGACACTTGGAAATATTTAAAAATTTCATCATCTTTCGTCATACTCGTATTTTCGGCTCTGAAAATCTGTTGCTTCTATCGTACGACTTTTTAAATAGGCATAAATTCATTATTCGCTTTGCTCTGATCCGATTAATGTTTAGGTAAATTGTACAAGTCTACTTACCCGATATGGTGGAGATGGTGTGAAATCGCATCCATGTAATTGCCGCTAATGAGTCGCGTTTACCGTGCAAATAGTCAATGCGATTCTAGTAAAATGCTACGTAACCTAATATGGCTATAGAACTTAAATCTGGATTAATTAAGTTTGTAATCTAATAGAGCCAAAGATGAGTTGTGCGCGGGCTATTTCCGCAAATGTCTACCTTAATGAATGTTCGACCAATTATTAAGATTAATTTCCTTGTGCAATGCTACGATGTTGTGCTGGATCATATCTTTGTCATGTACTGTTATAGAATAGGAGCTCGAATGCCAACAACTTGTATATATGTATACCCACGTACAAAATGTTGACTGTTTCGCGAATTTTTGAATAAGAGGGACCATAACATGTTAAGGACATCTTTGCCCCTGAAAATGTGTGTCGATGCTGAGTCTCGTATTGTCTATTGAAATTTATGACTGACTATAAGTTCTGTTTCACCTTTAGGACCTTTAGATATTTGACCAGGACGGGGAAAATCGAACTATCGACATGAATATGCAAATTGGCTATCCACAGATATATGGACGTATAACCTAGATTAATTATAAATTAGCTATTATTCCGATATATTAGACGATATAAATTACCAGTCTTTTAGGAACCCTAGTTTTACCTTTATCAATTTTTGTTGGCCATGTCAACTAATGACTATAAGAAATATAAATATTTTAGTATGTTTTCACCCTAAAATATTTATATTTCTTTAAAATACTTTTATTTTTTTTAAATACTTACATTTTTGCCTCTTAAAAGAGAAGAATATTGTATCTTTAAGATCTTTGCGAAACCATTCCCGCGTGCGGAATTTCGTAAACTGGAGTTGGCTGGAATTTACTCATAGCAACCTCTTCAAACGTCCTCTCACAGATGAAAAATATCACTGATAAAAAGCGTTTTGAAGCGGTGAGAAGAGTTTAGTATACCTACTTTATCGTTATGTTACTGATGGAACCACCACCACCACCACCACCTCAGCCTATGATCGTCCACTGCTGGACATAAGTCTCCTCCATTGATAACATCATTGGGGGGGAAATGTGCCATAATCGCCACGCTTGGCAGGCAGATTGGCGATCGCAGTATGTTCCACCGTACTAAGAAAAGGACGCTGCTGC
>DWLR01003295.1:0-13757 GCA_018246295.1 Papilio alexanor hazarajatica | reverse complement strand
TTGGCATTCCACAACCGTGCGGTTTTCGCGGAACTTCCTGCCTCGCACAGCCGCGTTGTGGAATAATCTGTCCCCAGTGGTATTTCCAAACCGATACGACTTAGGGGCCTTCAAGCAGAGAGTGTACTTCCTCCGTAGAGGCAGCAACGCATCTGCAGTTCCTCTGGTGTTGCGGATGCCCATGGGCGTCGGTTCACTTAATGTTGAGCGACCCGCTGCTCGTTTGCCTCCCTTATTCTATAAAAAAAAGTATGTAGCGTAGTGTCTGTCTGTAATTTCATTTTTTTTTGTACATTTTATGATGAATATTTATTTTATGCTTCACTGATCTCAATTCTACCATTTTTTTTTTCTGACTGTCTGTGCGTCACGATTTAACGTTAGAACAGCTTGATCAATTTTAATGAAAATTGATATCTAGTAAGAATACTTGATTGCGCTAAGGATAAGGTGTATAAAAATCTGTGTTTGTCTATTTGCTGTATGCCTTGATATAGCTTAATAACGTGTCGACCGATCTTAATTACAATTGGAATACAGCAAGAACACGTGTTTGCGCATATGATAGGCTATATACTATATACATATGACTAGCTGTCCATCTGTTGTACGATTCGCTATTACGTAAGAACAATTTGACCAATCTTAATGAAAACTGATACATAGTTTACGTGATCGCCTGAGTATGTAATTTGCTATGTGAAATAATAGCTGTTGCCTGCGACTGTCTGCCTGGAAATTAACAAAAACGAGTGATTCACAATTCGCAAATCATAGGTCATATAAAATTTCGATAAGCTTAATGATAATCAGAAAAGGCATTTAAGAACACTATTTTGTTTTTTCCGAATAACGTTTTTTTTGAATGCGTGCGAAGCCGCTGGCATCGTCTAGTAAAAATATAAGACTATACTCCATCTATTTAATTATGCTTATGTTTAATTTGATTTACGGTTGTTATTCAGAATTGTTAAATGCTTTAAACGAATTACAAGAGACAGTTTAAAAAAAAGTAAGTACATAAATGGATTTGGTTCAATTATTGATTCGTCTTGGTTCCGATTTCTAACAATACAACGTGCACCAGTAAATTTATTACTCCCATTTTTATAACTTTTTCAAATCTCACTCTGTTTTTGAACGTAAATAGCTGTCGTAAAGGTGACTAGTACAGATATGCAATAAATGCAATAAAATAATAATAATATTCTGGGACATTATTCACACATGGCCATCTGATCCCAAACTAAGCAGAGCTTGTACTATGGAAACCAGATAACTTATATACTACGTGTATTAAAACTTTTCTAAAAGTTAGAAGCAGTAAAAGATAGAAAACATAATATTTCAGATATTGAAATATCATTCCAAAGGGATTAATATAATTGAGAATATTTTCCAATATTGAACATTTTAAGTTCAAAATTAAGCTAACTTTACTAGATTTTTTTTTTGCGTTTAATTAATATAAAAACTCCGACGTTTCGAGCGCTGAAAATCAGTTAAATTTAAATTAATAATTTTAATAAATTCACGTAAATGTAAACCATCACTTTTGGGTTTGTTTTCGTAAATTAAAAATTTATTTTCCGTCACACAAAAAAACCAAGATTGCAAAACTTTGTTGACTTTGTTAAGTCTTAATTTTTTTCTTATTTCGAGACTTGCCGCCAATCCTAGACCGCGATATCGAGTATCCTGCAAAATAAATAAAAATACCTAGGCCAACGGCTTCACTAGTTGAAACCTACAGCATAGTAAGACTTATCGTCCGTGCTAGTGCTGCAGACATAAAATTGAATTATTCCTTTGTTTGGGATAAAGGTCCCATATTCATGAATACTTGATTGCCTTAAAGAGTACGGAGACTGTATACAATAGATTTTATTAGCTTGCTCTCACATCTTTTGTACAATATTAGAGTAGACACATATGACTTTGCTTTACAAACTGTTTTTACTAAAAATACCGCAGCAAAATGGTTTTGAATCATTTATTTATTTTATTTAGTACAAATTTTCCCTCTGGAATGGATCGATCGAGCCCAGATGGTGCTTAATGTTTTCTGGATGCACTCGTATTATGTACTTATTTTTTGATATCTAACATTGGTTGTAGCACAATACTCTCACTTTATAACGCTTTGTACATATTATATAAAACTACTTTAATAATATTCACTAAATATAACCATCCCCGAACGAGATGTTTCCACGATACTTGCCAGGAGTTGCAGTTCCTTCCATTGTTTTGACTTGCGTTTATGTATGTAGACTAGACGGTGAGTCGGAAATGTGGACGACAACAGTATGTATGTCCGTTCGATTGTGATCTCCTACATATTCTTCCCCGGAAGGTCATAGGAGTAGAATCTGTTGGGTTTATTGTTTTTTTTCTTTTTTAATAACTATTGCTTATTAACTACTGTTATCAACTTATCAACTATATTGCTATAAATAAATAAATAAATATATTGCTTATCAACTATGAGTTATCACAAACCGGTGATTAAATTTGAATGCATAACGTGTGTTAAAAATTCTAACCAAATTTATTCGAGACGTTATTCACCTTGAGATTTACAGCTCTAAAAAAAATTTAGTTTCTGTGCCGCAATTCGAAAAAGACCGTAATAAATTTGTTTCCTTCGTTGTTGATCCTAATTTTACAATGGAATCCGAGCCAAGAGTAAAAAATTAAGAAAAACTCTGGTTCAGTTTATTCTGAGAAAATCCTCAAAATAGTCTACTTTAATATCAAATTATGTTGTAAATATGAAATGATCTTATGAAACATACTTTTTAAATTATATTCTGTTCGTAATTGTAACGCAACGACCGGAAATTAAAAATGACAGCATTTTTTATTAAGGTTAATTTTATCAAAATATTATGGTACATACAATTTTCTGTCCTCATTTTTCGTCTGAAATCTGAGTATAAAAGAGTCAGCATAAAGTACTATAACTCTACTCTATCTTTGTTTGTTTTTGTTAAATTGACATGGACATAAGCCTACCCCATTGATCGCATTATTGGGGGGAAAATTGCCATAATCGCCACGCTTGGCAGGCAGGTTGGCGATCGCTGTAAATTCCACTGTACTAAGAAAAGTAAATTGCTGTCCGTTCTTCGGTGGTCTTTATATCCAGACTCAAGACAAACAGACATGTTCATGCACTCAAATGTTTGTCCTGGGTGGGAATCGGATTCACGACCTGCGGTATGAATGGTAAGCATCTTACTAACCACGCCATCCGGTCCATCAGAATGATAATATGTCATATTTAATTAGCGAAAAAGATATATTCTATCGTTGAAATACCCATATGCAGGCCACCTTCAACTATCAACCATACTATATTTACGTCCATATAAATAAGTCATAATTTATGAACCAGAATTTGTTAGTTAACGTAATTAACAGAATAATTATCTTCAAGTAGGTCGACCCAAATGCTAGTATCAATTCTTTATTTTAAATAGAAGAGAACCAGTCGCGGTGTTGTGCTTAGTTTTATTTTTAAGTAATTACAGAATGACGTGCAGTCTCAAGTTGTACTTAGAGAAAATTGTTGTAGCATTACATAATAACTTTTTGTTAATTAAAGGTTTGTGTATAGAAATCAATTGAGACAAAGATCTAATATAAAACTACACGAGAGTCAATGTAGGAGAAAGTTCTGCGAATTATAATAGTAGTTAGATATATATAGGAACGAAATAATAAGTTTAAGATCATATTTAGAACTCATATTCAATGTTCAATGAAGTTTGACCAAAATAATTAAAATGATCAATGCAAGGCGTAAAACACGTATCATGTTATTTTTCGAAATTGAATCTAAATCCCTCGAGTATTTAGCAACTTTAGTATTAGCAAGAAATTTACTAAAAAAAGTAGTTAAATTATATTAAAAGATCGATTCAGGATCTTTATCAAAAAGTATATTCATGATGGCGGAGCCAGCAACGATACAGGGCATTGGTAATCCGTCAATTCTTTCAAATTCTCTTAAATTCAAAACGTATACTCGATCACAGTTATTTCACTACAAATTCTAAAACAAAGTCTCCCGCGTCTCTTTGAATGCGATAAACTCAAAAACTACTGAACGGATTTTCATATGGTTTTCATTAGTAAACGCAGTGTTTGAGAAAGGTTTAAACGTACGAATCAATAAGGTTTTGTGTATATTAGATAAAATCTGATGATAGTAAAAAGATATGCTTAATGTAAAAAAAATCGAGAGCCACTAATTTATAAGCAATATTAGCAAAATATTCCAAGGGTAATGACAATAACAAACTAAAGAATATCAGCGTATGTACATATGATGCAGGTCTAATTTTCTATTGTATACGTATATGTGATGTATTCCTCTCTGTGGATTGTATGTATGTTATTTGGTTGAGTAAATATTGAGACTGAATATACATGCGAATTGAATATTCAGCGCTCAATTTATCTAGTAGACAATTTCATGACCAATAGTTCCATTAACACTTCCTCGGGCATTACAAATTACTATGAGAAGTTCTCGTTATATAAGAGTCGTTTAGTTGATGGCCGTTTTTTAAATAGAATATGTGACACGTCGATCATAACTACGAATATGTTTTGAAGTCGTTAGTAGAAAAAAACAAGCTTTTTGCTGTATTTTTACTGTATACGTTAATAAGATTCTTTTTTGTTGGGCATATAAAATGGTGAGGCAAGGGAAAGTAGTGTAATTTTTATAATTTACTAAAATGCAATGGTCACAAATCAATCTCAACCAGCCTTGCAGTTGTACTGTTATTAATTATACAAGGCAATTGCAAGATATATTTTATTAGATCAGTCACGGTCATAGTATAGACCGGCTTTAGAGCGGCTGTCGTCGATATCGATCATTATATTGTAACATGACATCATTGTATTAAAATAGAGTCTATTTAGACTAGCTATTTACCTATGGTTTATTTCGAATAGCTAAAATTAAAGATTATGTTTAATTAATACAATTAAATGAAGTAAATCCGTTAGAAATTTGAGTAATAAATGAGAAGGGTCTTAATTATACTTAAGAAAAATTCTTAATTGTACTTTTTTACTCAAAGCTATTCATCGTGCTCAGATTGCAAATGTTTCTACGGCAAAAATAAATCTCGCTCGTGGTTCGATTTTCTTGTCAAATATTTCTACTATCACAACTATAAATTCTTTTTTCTATCATTTTCAGACTAGTATAATTCATTAGGAGCTCGCACTATCTAATAGAAGTCAGTTTCTTACTATTATTTCTTTACTTACAACTATTGTACATAATGCACTGATGTTGTTCTTTACTTTGAATCAAGAATACACAGTAGTGAAATAACATTTTTTTTCCTATTCTTGATCGTATTTTTTGTCCTTTATTTCATAATTTAATACTGCTTTACAATTATACTCATTTTTGAAATGAAAACATTTTTATCAAACTGAAATATAAACACTAAGATTATAAATTTAGGCTGGTGTAATGTTTAGATAAATATGATTGATGAAAATAAACAGAAGCATAAAAGAAAAATAAGGCATAACTCTCTATGGTACAACTAGCTGAAACTTTGATAAAATTTTGTCACTAAAGTACTAAATCAAAGAATTCGACGTTTTATGAAGGATTGCCATAAAATTCACAGCCAGTATTTATTCAGTCGCGAAAAGTTTTCATTTGAAAAAATAGTTTCTGGGACGGAGCTTAGATTAAATTGCCAAGCCGCAATAATGTCGCTCGACTTTGTTTTGACCCTAACCACCCGGTTGAATTTCAGCCAAGAATGAAAAAAAAAAATGCCAAAACTAAAGTTAGGTCGGTTTTCATTGAAATTTCAATTTGCGACATTTTTATTAGCAACCTATTCCAATCTACCATCAGGATCTTGATTCTGTTTTTAAACGATATCATAACGGTCTCATAATGCCGTTATAGTCACAAATCTTTATGACATGATTTCTTTTTATTGTAATTTTTTTTCTCATAAGTTACTATTTTTATTAAGTAACTTTAGTATAAGTATGTTAAAAAACTCCATTGAAAATTACTTTATTATCAAAGCTTTTACCTTAAGTGCTGAATTCTAAATTTTCGAGCGGTTTGCTAACACTTGATCTTATTGCTTAGCGGCTTAGTTTAACGCGTGATGAATTTTGGTTAAACAACCTTCGCTCGCGTGCCTTGAAAATTAGTTAGAACGCTGTAATACAAATATTAAATGCGTTAATGTTGTTTGGTTTAAAACCACATTTCAGGGTTATACGACATTTTCTTTGTAGACGAAAGGGGTGCTAATTCATAAGAAGATATCGAACGAATAGAGGTTTCATTATCTTAGCAATACTTTTATTTAAGTTTTTTTAATGTTTACTCGTATTTGTTCTCTCTATCACGTCAACTGCAACAAAATTGCTCAGACTGGTGCCAATGGTCTGTAGTCACTTTTTAGAGTTGTTCATCTAAGTATCTTAAGCATAACGTTTGCAATATTTGCAGTGATTAAATATATAAAATGACCGCTATTTCTAAAATTTTCACACAAACTTTTATGAATAACACACCTGAAAATCTTTTTTTTAAATTATATATTTTTTTTCTTTTATCTCGGAATCCACGAGAATTCTCTGAGCTTCAAAGTCATTAAAGAATCTTTAATTTTATAGCCGGTTATATTTACGTGATATAAAATGCATAAATAAAGCTGTAGAACAAAGGAGGACGAAAAATACTTTTTGAATTTCGAACGGACACAAAAGAAATTATTTCTAAATTACATTTAAAGTCCTAGCTTTAATTAAACGGATTCAAATTAAACGTAATTACTTGGTTGGGCGTTGTTTAAGAATAACTTAATTATACTGATTATTTATATTATTTTTTTATTTACTTTTTCGATGCTAAATTTATTTGTTTCTGGCCTCAGTAAAGTTAAAAGCCATATACTATAGTTCTTACATATGGTTTCGTCCATTTTGTTAATGTAAATTTCAGGCAACGCTATAAGTGCTCAAATTTAAAACATCAATCATCGTTAGTGAAATGAAAAAGAAATAAGTTGTCCAATATAAATACGCAGCGCTGTTGTGACTGTCGCTTCTCTTTTTATCTGTTTCTATTCAACTTTTGCTACAAAGATTTTTATGAAAGAGAAAATAAATTGTGTTTTATTATAATTAATAAACCATAAAATTCAATTATTAAAAAACAAACTATCATGCAACACTAAAGTTCATTTGGGGAACGCCAATATTTACTAGCTAGTTCAAAATAAAAAGATCTGCTGTATACCGACAGACATCCTAAGAAAAATAATGGAAATGGAGTTTGTAATCTCTGCCTGCCTTTTTGCGTTTTCGGCGTGTATGTTACGTAGCTTAAGAACTTAGCTCATTCATTTACATGTGCTGAGATCTCTAAGACTATGTATTTATGTTAACACCTATATGTTAGGAAATAATGCACGTATAACAATTATTTAATGCTATACGGGTTCATTTCTGTCGTTTGATAAATAAATCACTCTGAGTAAATTCTGTGTACCTTTTATTCCCGACTCCAATATATCAATTGGGCCGTGCACTCAACTTTATTGAGTAAGTAACCTCGAACTCCGCATTTGTTGAGATCAGGTGTGGTTAAATATTGAGCTAAATAAGCGTAAATGTTTGTAATTTAGAAAAAAAAATAATAAAATTCCTAATTGTAAAAATCTATGTAATTAAGTTTATGCTTGGAAAAGGTTAACAAATATATTCGTATGCAATGGATTCCATACCCAAAATCTTTAGGGACTGCGCTATTGGCGTTTGGCAAAAACATATTAGTATGTTTTGATGACGATCCTTGCTTTGGATAACCATCTAAAAATATCAAATATAACTGGTTTAAATACATCTAAAAATATTAGACAAAATTGTGGTTATTTAATATTTATAATCTGATAATATCTTTTGCTGTGCTGTTGCTATTACTTTTGACCTGATTCCACGCTTGATAGTGTTCGCATAGCTACATTTTATTACTTAAACTAATTTTATGGATTTTATAGTAACTTTGAGTCGTTTATAGGAGGATTTCTAATTTTAAAGAGACATAAATTATTTAAAAAAAAACCGCAAAATCTAGTTAAGCAATAATGCGACGTGCGTGATAAACTGGTTTCTATTTCTAACAAACTTTAACGCGATATGCAAAAATCTTGATAGTCATGCCATTAGCATGCACCCTTGACCCCATACTTGTGGTTTATGGTGATGCTCGCTGAACTCCATTATCCGATGCATGAACGTTGCCCTCCGATAAACAGTATATATTTTTATGTATCTGTTTTTCGAAAAGCATAGTCAAGTTTTTAGACCAAGTCCATTTTTCTCTTTGCGATATTGTAACGTAATAAAATATTAAATATTTCTTTGAGGTCTTTGCGAATCTGCAATCATTATTTTCATCTAGTAAATCGTTAACTACATATGTCAATGTCGTTTAGACTTTCTTTTCGTTACAACGTGTAAGCACCTAAGATTTTGTAATATTCGATATTTTAAGACTAAATAAATAAGGCAAATTTATTTAGCACAAAAGAAAATGGAAATGCCAGTATTGGATGCCACAGACTTGTCTGATGATATAGTAAAGCAAGGCGATATTAAGAGTACCCAAAACTGACGACCATGTGCGTATTTTGTATGAATGTAGAAAAACCGACAGAGGTATGCGGGAACTGTGAACTCCGCCAAATTGTTCATTAGATTGATTTTATAAATTATTTCTTAAGTTACAGCTACGTTACCATTTAATTAAAATATAATCTGGCTGTCGCAATGCTTATATCTATTTAAAATTCCTGATTATAATGACTAGTAACTTAAGCAACTTCTATGTTACCAAATATATAGAACTAACATCTTTAATGGACCCAGTAAAGCCACCAATTACACATTGTTAATTTAATAGCCATGTAAACTACTTGTCAGATCTTTTGTCTTCTAAGAACAAAAGGCATGGCTACTGACTGAATCAGAAAAATGTGCAAACAAAGAATTAAATTTTAGTCAAGAACTTTAAACACAAAACTCTATCTCGGTTGTATGAAATATTAACTCATTATTTCGGTTGGGTACGAGAGCTTTTAAATTACGTCTCCTTTTTTTTAAAGTGGCAAACGAGCTGGCGGGTCACCTAATATTAAGTCACCGCTACCGATAGACATCTGCAACAAGCTGAGTAGCAAATGCGTTGCCTATCTCCAGTGGATAGAGTAGAGATAAATAGAAAAAGGAATGTTTACTTTGTCTATATATGTGGACGTGATATGACGACTGGTTGGTGCAGTGATAAGATACTCGCCTATCATGCCGCTGGTCGTGGGTTCGATTCCCACACAGGACAAACATTTGTCTGCATATAAACATATGTCTCTTTGTCTTGGGTCTGGAGGTAAAGACCGCCGGAGGACGGGCAACAGCGTCCTCTTAGGACGGTGGAAAATACTGCGATCGCCAACCCGCCTGCCAAGCGTGGCGATTATGGCATATTTTCCCCCAATGATGCGATCAATGGGGGAGGAATATGTCCAGCAGTGGACGATCATAGGCTGAGACATAGCTGAGGGTTGCTCCTCCCATCAAATCTATTTTTGTTGTATTTGAATACATTGCTAATACAGCAGCCACCTAATATTACGCCGAATTTAACAATGTAGGTTTATATTATGTAAACTGAACAAAATATGTAGTTTACGTTAAGTAAACGTAAACTGAACATCTCATATTCTTCGTTAATAAAGACCAAATATTGGATAACAACACGAAACTTTTTTCGTCATTATCACTGGTAAACGTTGTCAATATTTTCGAATTTTGATACGTGCCCAGTGTGACACAATTCGAATGGAAATTCCATTCGCCGTTTACGAAGATGTGCTTTTTCTTTTTATAATACAAAAAAAAAAACATGATTCATTGGACATCTGGGAGCTTACGAAAGTAAATCTTTCTCCTTTACAAAACGTAAGCTCAATTTATTTGCTTTCTCATTCTACGTTTCCAAATTTGCATAATTGTGTTATTCTTAGGGAATTCACCTTTTAGACCAGCATCTTAACTACGGGGAATGTGTTGTTATATTTTAGCATAATTCAATTTTAATTATTCTTGCACGTAACAATTAAGGACCTTTAGGAAAATTAAATGCAAGTTCTAACAGGTGAATTTAATTGCATAAAACAATGGAAAGCTATAGGAGTTAGAGATGTGAATCAGTTTCGTTGACAACGAGAAGACTATACCCTGTACCCGGATATAAAAAAACATGAGTTTAAAAGTATTTTTTTTTCTTTTAAAATTCCCTCACTCAAATTTCCCGAGAAATAAAAGTACGAGTATACATATAAGTGTAGCGACCATTTTATCGCTAATGACACGACCCATCTGCGAACCCCGATAACATTTACGATGCAATCAACTAACACTTAGCCTTAGAAAAAAACTATTAAGTTATTACGATCTTAAAGAGGGTTGAGTCGTAAATAAATAATACATTTTCTAGCGTAAGAAGGTTTACTTTTATCATAAAACAACGAAACTAGTAACGGTAACAATTAGGCTTATGCGATATGGATCATTAATACACTACTAGCTGTACTATAATAGTGCAGCTAATGGGTATACGCCAATATTCTTGATACAATAAAAATAAACAAATGTGTTATTTAGCAACTCACGAAAATCGTGAATAAAAGTATTTTATCGTTTCCGTTTATACAGACAGCAAATGCAGTGAGTGTACTCACTTACTGTAAATAAACGTACTGTTTTAAAATACTTACAGATAATAATACATAACATATACTAATAACTACAATTCAAGATTATCTGTGTTACTTAAAAGTATATAATATAACGACAATGCCAACATAATAAGGAAAATACAGAACAGCGAGTTCGCATTATTCATCATGATTAGTCGGATTCATTTAACATATTAAAGTAACTTATTCTACTTACAGTGTATGACTTCCTAGTAATTAATTAAAAAAAAATTAACGGGTGGCGTGATAGATGAGACACAGTCTACTGATAAACTGAAGATTTGTTCAGTATGCACACAATACAGGACACTTTAGTCCAACACTTCTAACTACCAGGCGTACAACTAACCCGTCCCACCAGGTTGGAAAAGCAAGTAGTTTTATCGCCTAACTTTTATTGTAGTCTCCCAACTAACCCGGCCCACCATGTGGAAGCAAGTAGTCGGTCGCGACTTGCGAGAAATTCGTTGCGTCCAATAGTAATGTCCCACCAAATGGAAGCAGCTACTTTGTCGCTCTGAATAATCTTACTGGGCAAGAGCATTGAGATAAATCTTATTAGAGAAAACCTAAAACACATCGCACTTTCATGGTGCGTTCTAAATTACTAGCAGCGCCATATAATTCACTTAATGTACACTAATCACTATTACATGGACAGTAGCGCCATCTAGGCCATGCACACGTTTCTGGCGTTACAAAAAAAAATAATCCTGACTGGACTGTATATGACACTCCGTGGAAGAAAACGAATCAAAGGGTTTTTATTTGAGCTATTTAGGCTTCAAGAAGTTACAATGAAACTGACAGAAATACAGGGTGTCCAATAGGAAGTTGCTAAAACTAAATAAGTGTCTCTTTCCTTCATGAATTCAATTCCTTTTTCTAAGGCGTATACCTGAGGCTCCGCAGTTTTATTCCAGCCGTGGTTGAAGCAAGTACACGCGCGTCAAAATGAGTGAGCTCACCACGGAAGAAAAAGTATATCTTATTGAGTGCTTTTTCTCGAGAGGAAAAATTTATAGTAATGCGTATAGAGGGTTTCGTACTAAGTTTTGTACTCATAGAGTTGCCAGCGAAAACACTCTGAAAAGGTAAGAATTTAATATTTATTCACATTCATTTAACTTGTGTTTCAATTAAAAAAAACTGCATTGAAGTAATTTTACGTTAATTTTTTAGGATAATCGACAACTTCGTGTAGTATGGTACACTCCAGGACTGTAAACACGAGTTGCCAGGTCCATCTGTCCATCAAACAAAATCCAAATGATTCGATTCGGAAAGCTGCTCAAGCTTTAAAAATAACCAAATAGTCATTGCACAATATTTTGAAATATGTTTCATCCGTATAAAATAAGCACTCGTCAATTGTTAACTACGAACGAAACGCATCGAATTTTGTAACACTATTACAGGAATGTTTGAAGCCGAATAACTTAACGAGAAAATGATTATTTATTCCGATGATAATGAAAATGATTATTTATTACATCCACATTCATGGATGAATGGGTATGTAAGCAAGCAAACGTACCGGTTTTGGGGAACGGGAAATCCCAACATATCGCTAGCGAAGTCCCTTCATCCACAGAAATTAACGACATGGGCAGCGATTTCAGTAAAAGGAATTTATTTGCAATTCTTGGAATCTACGGTAACAGGAGAGAGTTACAAACAGCTTTTGGAAACGAAATCTTCCCTTATGCAAAAAAAGGGACTGGTTAATTTTTTTTACTTTATGCAAGATGGATCGACGCCGACTCATGAGGTGTTTGAAGCTATTCAGCGCGTATATGGGACTCGAGTAATCGGTCTGGGGTACCCTACATTTGCTCAAGGCCTCCGTACTCACCGGACCTGAACCCTTGTGATTTGTTTTGTGGAGTTACATTAAAGTTCATTGTTACGCTAAAAACCCCAGAACAGTAGAAGAACTGATCGCGGCCATCCAGGAAGTGGTTCGTGGCATTACGAACAATATGTTGGACACAGTTTTTCAAAGTTTTCAATAGAGAATTAATTTTTGTGCACAATCTAACGGTTCGCACTTCGAAAATATCTATCATTAATCACTGTACTTTTTCGTTACATTTATAAGATGTAATAAATTGACAAAAAGTATTTCACTGGGTTTTATTTATATGCGTTTAAAACTGCAGAGTTTCCTCTATTTAAGGCAATTTGGCTTTTCTGATTCTGTGCACGTGTTTTGAAATGACAGGCGATTAGTTTCAGCAGCTTCCTATTGGACACCCTGTACGTACAAACATACCCACAAAAATATACCGCTCCTGTTTGTTGAGTAAAAAGTAAAATTAAAGATGGTAAATAAAGCAATAAAATTACATTTCAATGTAATTTTATATAATGAATGAATATTAAATAATGAATGTATTGTACAATTCAAACTAAGTAACCACCCAACAATTTTGTATACCGTGCCGAAGTAACTTTGATTTTCAGCTGCATCTGCGAATTTAGTTGCGATCGCATGCTACTCGTCCGTTATAGGTGCAAAATAAAAAAAAAATATGAAGTAGCTATAAGCTAGTTATCCGTGCCTGGAGCCACTTTCTTCAATTTCAATATCACACTTTAACAATAATTAATATTGCCCATGTAATTTATACACAGTGTTTGTTAAGTGGCTACATAATTTAGTCCAAAAAAAAAACACCAGGCAACAACTTTCCACTTAATATTATATGTATGTATTATTGTAAAATGTATTAGTAGATAAAAAAGAAAAAAAAATGGTACACTTTCTACTATACAGCTTTCTAAGATACAGGTTTATTTACATTACAAAAAATACTGTTAATAGAAAATAAAAAATAACAAGAAATATTAGGTGTATGACTTAATTTTTACAGATTTTTGTTAGAGCTTAAAATTATATTTAAAACAGAAATATTTCGCGGT